>VZSV01000074.1:2962215-2996755 GCA_013398735.1 Nothocercus julius | reverse complement strand
AAAAAAAAAAAAAAAAACTTTTTTTGTTTTGCTGTTGTGAACAACCACAGGGAAGGAAACGGTTGAACGGGGGTGATCGGCGCCGGCCGGGGACTCCGGGCGCACTGGGCCGCGGGTCCTGGCGGCAGCTCTGGTTCCAGCTCCCGGCCCATCTGCCTGGGATGCGCTCGGCGCCGCCGGCTCCACGCGGATGTGGCGGCATCGCGGGCTCCCGCTACTGGCGCCGCTCGCTCACAGATTGTTCAAAAGCTGCTTCGTGGCCACGTGCGGCTCCGTGAGCGCTGACCCCTTCCTTGTTTTGTCACATAACCTTGGAATAATGGGAAAGCTTTGGGTCTTTATAGTTTTACTCCTTGTATTTAATTTTTAAATGACAAGGTCACTAAAACTCATGCACGCTGCAAAAAACGTCATGCAGTAGTTAAGGTAAACCATCCAAGCAGTTTTTATTCATTAATATTCATAAATACACACAGCAGCTTCATTAGAGATTTTTCTTTTTTTTTTTTTCCTCTTCAGTTTGAATGTGGAGTATTAGGAGAGCCTTTTGCATGTCAAGGTACAGGACACAGAGCCTTCCGCTCCGCACCGCAACCTACATTTACCTGCTAGAAGTAAAAATTAGTTAAGTGGAAATGATTATCATATATATCTTTTCTCTCTTTCTTTTGAATGTACACAATGTAACAAGAGTGACAGACCTGAAATTACAATCACCAAAACAAACCCAAGATAGTTGTTGTCCACTTTCATTGGCAAATACAGCACAGAGGACATTGTCTGCGAAGTGGGATGTCATCAAAGAGGAGGTGGAGGAGGCTCGTTTCCTTTATTACTCTCTTTTAAATTTAGGCTTTCTAAAGCAACATCTAGAGGCATAATATCTACACAGCCCATAGCACCAAAATCGGCAATCTCCCCCCGCTCATCCTCATCTGAGGAGGAACTTTCTTCCTGCATCAAAGTGGACAGGAGGAGCTCCTGGACGAAGAGGCTGCAGTCTGCCCGCTCGCTCTCCGCCGACTGGCGCTCCGACTCCGACATCTTGGGGTCGTTCAACCTGCACCGCCGCCGGGAGACACGCGGAGAGGCGCCGGGTGAGCGCGCGGCTCCCGCCAGAGCCCCGCGCGCTCCATCCGGATGCGGCCCTGTGCGGCCACTGCTGCTCCCGCGATTCCCACCCCATCTCTAGGAGGGGGCGCCGCAGGGCACCCCCGCGCACGGCCATCCGACCCGTCAAGAAACAGCGTCTGCGGTGGGGGGGACACGTAATATTATTCAACGTTTTGATTACGGCATCGAAAGGCCCAACCAAGTCCAAGCTTCTTGACCGAGGAAGTGCTAGAACAGCTCTGCTCTCTCTCAGATCCAACAGAAATGTAACAGAAAGTTTTGGGGGTGGGGGAGGGAAACCTTTTGATTTCAGAAGGTCAATACTCTGAACCTGACAAAAGAGCGGGACCCATCAAGTGGTGACTCCTCTCTGCAAAACAACCCCGGGACCTAATTACAGTTTCTACCACAGCCATGTGTTCTGCTTAATAACAGCCTCCTTTATTTGCTTTGTTATTTGTTCTCTAAAACATTTAATACATAAATACCTACTCAACCTTCAGCCTTTATTAAAGATTCATTTCCTACAAAACAATACCACCTTCTGAGCTCTCATTCCACATTATGGCTTAAATTTATATGCTTACATTACTGTAAATGTACTTGTTTTGTTGGAAGTAGAAGGGGAAATGAGTGCAGCTGAGTGAAGTAACACTCCTTTTGTTCCTTTTGAAATAGAGACACAGCCAATAATATTTACCCATTGCCTAGGAGCAGACACAAGGACTGAAAAGGAGATGTTACAAATGCAAACAAGGGCGCAGTACATGTTAACTCGAGATTTGAGCGGGCATTTTGGCACAAGTTCCTTGTGTGGATTCAGATGCAGTTTATGTAGCCAAAACTCAAATTGTAAGGCTAGATTCCCTTTCAGGGTCTTCCTTTTCCTGCGTCTGCGAAAGCAACTACTTCTCATGCAAGTCTAAGCCTTTAAATGCATTACTAGGTAATACAGAGTTTGCTTGTGCAATTGCCTCTCATCCTGCACACACTGGAAGACCACTAGATATTCCTGCAGCAAAGTTTTTAGTTGGCTTCCTGAAAGCAAAAGAATTCCCTTCAGGCCAGCTACAAACTACTGCTCTTGGATATTAAATTCTTGCATTTCCCCCTGACAGTGTAAGAAAACTACTGAACTTTTTGTGATTTTACATAAAAACATCTAAGTGTATGTAAAAACAACTGGAAAGCTCCCAAACATCGTATTTCCTATGAGTACAATCCACAAGATGTGTGACATTTACTCTCGGTATTTTGAATATAGTAATAAAGCAGGCTGCCACTCCATCCTTAAGCACATTTGACAGAATAAACAGGTTTAAGAATGATTCAGCGGATGACTCCTACTGCTTTTAGTGGTGCCACATTAATTTAAGGAGTGAAGTAGTCTTCCTTTAGATTTCATTTTATGAGGTACACATTCTGGGACCACTCCTGATGTTAACATCAGCATGTTCACATGATCACAGAATGGTTGAGGTTGCAAGGGCTCTCTAGAGATCATCTAGTCCAACCCCCTATTAACACTGGGACATTAATCACAACTAACGACTCTACCTGGGTTTACTGTGGGAAACACAAGGGCTTCACTAAACCTCATCAGGGCCGAGGAAAACAAACGCTGGAAATAAAAGCAAATCCATGTAGCGAGTTACCTTGTAAGAAGAAACTGGGAGTTCTGGATCGCCTGCTGACTGTTGTCGGTGCTGGACGTGTTGGTGGTCGCCGTGGACTGCGTGATGGTGGTGGTGACGCTGCCGGCGTTGCTGCGCCGCGTCGCGTTGCGCGCCGTCTCCAGCTGCTGCCTCGCAGCCTGCGCGTGCTGCCGCTCCAGCTGCAGCTGCATCTGCAGCTGCTGCAGCTGCGACGCGGAAGGGCCCGACGAGTTGAGCTGTCCTCCCGCGGAGCGCCTCACGCCCGAGAGCTGGGAGAGAAGCTCTGCCGGGGAAGACAACATGGGCTGCGGTGAAACAGCCGCAGAAATCACACCCTGAACGTCAAGCGTGTCGGTCGCTGCTTTCCGCCAGTGAAATCAGGTAACTAGTAACACTGCAGAGTCTGTGAAGCTCTTGGAGAAAAGAGCAAGCATTCTGCTAAGGATAAGGAAGGCCAAGGCTCATTCATGCACAGGTCTACTCCAAAGAAGAAAACGAATTTTGAAACCTTTTAAATAATGAGAGATCCAATCTATGAGGAATGCCCCCTGAAGCAGTTCCTTACACTGTTACTTCAAGTCAAAACAGTAACTGCCTGAAAAACTGTTCAGTTTGGCTTTGGTTAGGGATTGTTTCCCTCTCAACAAATACACAGGCTTTAAGGCTTTACTTTCCGAATATTCTGGAAGGAAGCTGTGTGGCAGAGAAGAAGAGTATTCACTTAATCAAGATTGGCTTTTTTTTTTTTTTTTTAAATTCAGTGATTTGAGTTATCTTGACTGAATGCTTTTGCCCTTCAATTAAGAAAACACTTTAAAGTTATCACCAGACAGCAAAGCTGCTGTTACAAAACATTTTCTCTGTGTGAATTTCTCTTTCTGCTAGAAGCACAGAAAAGGCCCAGCCATTAAAAGTGTCTGGCATTAAGTCCTCCCCCTCTAAAATGTGTTTATGACAAGCTTTGTCCTCAATTTTTGTTTTTTTTTTTATTCAAAATAAGTACTACCAGTAAGGTGCTGTTCAGTAATTAACTGCAGAATCTCTTCTGCACCCTGAAATTTTGTGTAAGAATTTCCTTGATTCAAGAAGGACTGAGGAATGTTGTGATGTTGTTCCTGCCCTCTCCATTGAACTGAAATAGACAGAAAATTATCATGGCCTACAACAAAGTATAATCCTTCTAAATAAGGCATTCATTGTGGGAATAAAGTGCAGCAATTTTGTGTTAGGGACTTTTAGATGGTCACTTTTGTCAGCAGACATCCCATATCACGATTAATTTTTTTTTTTCTCTCTCTCCCCTCATTTTAATTACTGGAAAACACCACAAGGAGAAAAATGTAAAAATGAAAGACTCTACAACTATTTCTTATTTCAAATAAAACTTGGAACCTCAGTTTCATGACTTATTATTCCAGTTAAAGGCAAGACATATAAAACTGCCAGACGAGATATAGCTGTATTTTTCCTGCTCACTGAAATGTTACTTTGGCAACAATATTCTGGAAGTAGCTGCGCCCTTGAGACAGTGGCTCGGTGTGATACGGACGCCCAACAGAACGGAAGGCTAAACACAACTTCCACCACATTTAATGTCCCTAAATGAGAAGGCTGAAAAAAACCCAAGGCAGTCACTACATTTAGCTGGGCTGACAGAGAGAGGCCTGGCACTTGTGGCTATGCAAACATCTCCCTTTCTTGAACAAACCCTACTGCTTTTCAGGCCCTGCTGTGACCTCCTTTAACTCATTTATTTTCTCCTCCTGTTGTGGTAGTTTCCACAGCTAATTTAATGAGTTAAATTAGGTCATGGAGGTCTAGCAGAGCACCAGAGCCAGCAAAAAGAGAGAAAAAAAGGCAAAGGGTACCATGACTAAGGAAGGTAGCAGAGTCACTGCTCCTTTTGGGGACAGAGCCTCACTAAGCTGGCTGTCTTTTAAGAAGTCACAGCCCTGTTGTTGCACAAAGTCCCAGTTTGAGCATTTATGTCCTCTTGGGATCTGAGGCAAAGGCAGGGGACAAGAGCAAGTCCTGAAGTTTCCCTGGTACTTATGCTGGCATGGTGAAAGGCAATACAATAAAAATGTTATTATTTTCCATTAAGAGAACTTCTGCCTTAACAATCATCTTCTTTCTTATTGTTTTTCTGTAAAAAGTTGTTTTCATATCAAAGACAAACTAATACTAAACAGGTTATCCTTGGAACCCCTGAAAGCACATCTCTGTGATTGACTGATGTTGAAAGAGATGCCCTTCTTCCCTGCACAGTTTTCCTAACTTTACCACAAAATGCCACAAATGCTTTTAAAGGCAAATCTGAAAAACCTCTGAAATGAGCAAGTCTGGCATTAAAACTGCATTCTGAATGTAAACAGAACATGTTTTGTATGGCCAATAAGTAATGAAAGTTGGCTAATTTCATCTTCATGGACTCCAAAGAGTTCATGCTTTGTGAATCTGTGCTAAAATAAACTGAAATTCATTACCTCTTCCATAAACACTTTCATACACGCAGCATATTAAAATGAGTTGTAGCATGGAACGTCACAGAGGTGAGGAACTATTACGTGTAAAAAACACACACTCTCTAGATAGACTAGCCTTAAGAACAAGGCCTTTTACTTGCTAGGACAGAAAGCACAAGCTAATGGGGCAGTGACTTTCGGCTTAGCAGCTCAAGGCACAACCCAGGGAAGCCGCCTGTTCGTCAGCCACCACCCACTCAACACGCTTGCACTGTGGAGCACCTTGCAAACATAGCTGAAGAGCACAGAAAAACAGGGCAACCATTACCTTGAATTTTACATCTAAAAGTCTAGATGTCTGCGTGGTCACAGCTCTTACCAGCTATAGGGTCCATGGCTTCTCTATTGCTTGGAGAATACGAGCTCTGAGAAGATGAAAGCCCGCCAGTGGAACTGCTAGTAAAGTGCATGTTTGATCTACGTGCGCGGGGGCCTCCCAAGCCCCGGCCTGGGTGGAACATTCTACGTACATGCCGGACGCCGCTGGATTCGTCGTGATTGCAGAGTTAAGGAAACACAACCTCCTGGTGCTGGGCAATAAATGGCAAGAGCGACTGTCTTGTGAAACACTCAGATGGCACCCAGTTCCTCCATGCAGTGAAGTGGCTTTGAAGCGAAGCTAGAGCGCACTGCAGCCGCAGCTGCCAGGCTTATGGATCTCAGGATGCCCACTGAAGTGGGCACTAAACCCCTCAGTTTTGTCCAGCTCTTTACTATGTCTAAAAAATAACACAATGGGATTCCCATTTTCTAGGAAAGTGTTTTCCTAGTTAATTAGGAAGCTCTGACAATGCACATTGAGCTGAGTTTATTACTAATATATAGTAATTTTATTTCCACTGGCACAAAAAAAGGTCCAAAGCCTGGACTGCTGTGCCAAAGAAAGTGAAGAAATTAATGAATGGCCTTTGTAGGCCATAACTTGTTACACACATATACACTAAGTAGAGCTACCTTTAAACATACTGAAAATGCTTTCCTAAAAAACAAAGGAACTGGCCCCTAATGGGCTGTCCACAGACTCTAAGAAAAAAAACACTTGTCTTGCAATGGATGCACAGCACTGACAACAAGAAGTACACACAACCATTCCTGACAAAAAGGTGCCAGTCCTAGCTTACAGAGTTAACTCCACCTAAGTTTTTAGGCAAATGTTTGAGACCCAAAGCTTAACCTTCAATATGGGGCTACCTTGCTGTTACAAATGTAATTTTTGTTAGATTAAGCACAGTCAGGTTTTAAACAAGGAATTCAAAATAAATTCTCAAATTATCCTCAGATCATCCACTTTTGCTCACATAAACACCTGCAACAGACTGCTGAATCTGGAGTGCTGCTTTCAGACACACAAAGATAACATTTAAACTAATGACATGGAAGAATAAAAGAATAAATTGTAGAACAGGTAGCAAAAAGATGCATGTAAAACTTTAATTTTTTTTCTCCTATCAGGGAAAACAACCCTATCAAGTATACCTAGAGTCTATTCACAGTATATTTTTTCTTAAATTAAAAATTAATTTGCTAGTTGATATACAGACCTCCAGCAACTAATTCCCAGGAAAGTGAGAAAGACAAACATTTGAGTATGGAACCTAAACAAGTAGTTATTCTTATAAGACTGATCAGTTAGCTTCTTTTGCTTAACTTAGGAAAGGATATTAAATCTCTAGGAGCTCTGTGTTCCAGTGTAAGATGAGCTGCAAAGTCATCTGTGACATGATTAGGATCCCCTCCAGGTAATGCTGCACATATTGGACAAATCTGAAACGACAAAGATAAAAAACAATTTTATCAATTTCACACAAAACACACACACATACACCACTGAGTCAAGCACTAGACACAGATTCTTATGCTTTAAAAACTACATTCCAGGTATCCACAGATATTCCTACAACTCTGTATTAAAAAGAGTAAACATGTTCCAGCACAAGTGTTGATTTCACAGCATCTTGAGAGAAGCTCAAATGGATAGCTTTGAAGGTTTAAAGACCACAGATCAATATTAACAGCACAGGGACAACTAAATACAATTGCAACCTATACATTTGTCTCTTCTTGTCTGGGCGGGGCAGCCCTGGCTGCAACACAAAGTTCAGGCTGCCCATGTTCTTCATGCACAGACTGAAGCTGATCACAGGAACCCTCACTGTACGGCAATGATATTTCACTACAGCATGAGGAAGGACACAGTGACCAGTAATGCTGTGGGTTGACTGCAGTTGCCAATTTCAAAATGCCAGAGAAAAAGACTCACATAAACAGAACCAGAGCATTTAAGGTAGATCAGAATTTATTAAGAAAAAAAGGCCTATGACCCTTTTGTCTCCACCCCAAAAGTAAAAAATTTCTGAAAAACACTTTGTATATAAGCAAGACTAAGGACAGTATTTTTACCTTTGCAGACCACCTTTTATAACTTTCATGGCACTTCTACCTACCAAAACCCCAAAATTTTACAGCAAAATCAAGAACAAAGAGATGCAATTCAACATGGAAAACAGGAATTTTAAATCCATGATTTCAAAATGCATTTTTCTGCTATGAAAATTTCTTAATTTTTAATGCAGGTTTTGGGCAATCCATCAAGCAAATTACCTCCAAAAAAAAGTCTCACCTTGAAACCACTGCATGATAATTACATGGGGAATAAGGAACTGTTCTCTTTTCTTCCCAAGACGAGAGTAACAACCACCTTCCCCAGCAATCCCAAAGTAATAAATATTCAATTATGCCAATATTTCACACAGCTACTCAGTCGGGAGACAGAAATATATGTACAGACAATAGGTGAATATTATGAAGTCCATAATCTTACTTATAAACAGCTTAATTTTCAAGCAAGAAAGTCCTCCCTTTTCCACCAAGCATGCAGGACCACATCATGGAAAGAACACGTTTTATAAAGTTACTAAATAGAAGAAAGTTCTACCCAATTTAACATAACAGTAGAATTCTGAACCGGCCACATTTCCCCTGAAAAGAGTAGAGGTTGTCCTTAGGAAAACATCATATAGGAAAAAATTAAAAGGAACAGTAAGGGAAAAATTATGGTCCTAAACTTAATTCTCCAGCAGACACAGAATTCAAGAGTTTTTCTTTATGAAAAGTTGGTAGAGCATTGTTATAAGCAAACAAAGCTTAGTTAAGCATCAGTACTAGCAAAATGCCTATCAGTCATTACAAAGACTGCAGCATCACTGGTCAGGTGTGATGCTGCACCTTAAAGTAATGTGCAATATGTGTATGTGTATGTGTAGCGTAGTATGTGGTAGAATCCAGAGGAAAAGGGCATCAAGAGCTTTCTTCTGGAAGTTACTTTTGTTGTTGCTGTAGTAACAAATCATGTTATTTTGAAATCCTCATTTGTATTTCAAAGTTCTAGGTTAATAAGGTTCCAATTGGCAGAATAGCTGCCTGTTTCCAGAAGCTTTCTCATATTCCCATTACCTCCCTGTTTCTATACAAGTTATATGATTATTTTGTGCTTGCAGAAAACCTGTCACTTGAAGGAATTACTATAACGTTCAAGAAAGAAACGGGAATCATTTACTTTGTCTCCTCTATTTCATTACTGCAAGAAAAGTTCTTACCAACTTTCACAACACGTGAATAAGTTTCACAACTCGTCCGTAAGTCAGGTCCAACTAGATTGGGCAGTCTAATCTCTGCCTTGCTGAACATGAGAAATCTGCTAAATGCAGTGTAATAGCAGAATATTTTTGTCTTTATTCTGAAGCAAGACTCAGGTATGACATTTGAGGAAATATACTATTTTTGGATTTGCAATGCCAGCAGGCTTCTACTTGAATGCTGTATTTTTCATTTATCAGTCCACTTTACTGAAATGCAACATCAGCATTAAGGATCATCATAAAGATTGCCATACTCTTCTCTGCTTACCCTATAACGCTATAGCCCCTATAACACTAAGTAGCCCCATTGGCTACTTATTGGAGAAGAAAGGCTCATAATTACTGAAACTTTGGCTTTCATCTAAATCAATCTTCTTTAGAATTGCTGATTTTCTTGGGTCTTCAATATTATCCACTTTAAAAAACAATTTTAATCTATGCCACTCTGATTACAAAATGGCAGAATTCAATGCTTGCTTTTACAAAAAGAAAAATTTTATTAGAAAAAGTATCTGAAGAATGCATTTTTTCCTGTTGAACATCAGTGATTTATCTTTTATAGAAAAAAGCTACCATGACCGCAATAAAAATACAAATTATTGGATTGTAAAATAATAATGAAAACATAATTTCTGCAAACCTGGTTTAAAACTATGAAATAAAGACACCTTTAAATAACTAGAGCCACTGTAAGGACTAAATGTTGGCATCTAAACAGAAATAATTGCTTTACAGCCTAGGGCCACAAAGATTTAGGGGAAAGTAGGTGTTCTTCAGTAACATTATACAGCCTTTTACTAGAACTCCACTACCCAGTTGTATGAACATTCACACTAAAAACTCTTACTACAAAAAGGTAGATATAACACTTAGCACAAACATACACAATCAAATTCAAGCACTAAAATATTGTTCTTTATCATGAGTTTGGAATGAAGATGTAGTATAATAATATTGTAGATTGACCCACAATTAAACGGTAAAGACTTGTTTTCAAACACCAAACTCAGAAATCAGTGGAGTAGCAGGTATCTGAAAACACAAGGCTGCGCTGCATGAACTGAATTTTGAAAGTCACAAAACAGGCAAGAATATGCTAATTTTAATAATCTAGATCTTAATATTCTGTGTCTGGAACGTATCACTAACATCAAGTGGTGCAAATAAGAATTACAGTATCAAGCCATGACAGTCATCCAAATACTTTCAATGGCACTTTCAGTGGTTTACACCATGTTTAAAACTTGCAAAGTTAGAAACAATCCAAAACAACACAACTTGTAGCATCACTAATATGTGTTATGGCCCTACAGTGCAGCAGATTTGAACGGAAAGTTTTACTTTCGTACTTGTTAGGGAAAATCAGTTTACATCTGGGTCTCTCAAAAAGGTGCAAATACCTCTCCTATCACTGCTAAGAGTCTCACGTGGAGGAAAGATCCTTTTCTTCCACAGAATTCCTTGACAGTTTAAAAAAAAAAAAAAAAAATTGAGAGGACCAGACAATTCTGAAGTCGCGAGACACTTGTTTACATTGTATTAGTAAATCATGAGTAATTTGCTTAAAGCATTCATATTTTTCTAGGAACCTTAGATGGTATTGCTGCTGAATTTATGCAACAGGCTTTAAAAATAAATATAAAAATAAAGGTAATGCAAAAAACAAGACCTACAGGCTCTTCTAAAATAACAACAGTTTAAACATTTAAGCACCACTAGCAGTTAGGAAGAATTTCACACCTGTAAAATCTTTTGGCATATGCATCATCTAGATGGTCATCTAGATGATCAGGACACCTGAGAAAAAGCAGAAGCAAACAACTTTTTCCAATAAGAAATGGAAACTGTACAAATGGAAACTGGCTGACATTAATAATGGATATCAGCAGAAAATCAAGCAAGTGGTGAGGTGAAAAGAAACAGCAAATGCCACTTTATAGAGGAATATAATTTATAGCTATTTTTTCCTATTATAATTCTTGCAATTATGCTTATTTTTGTATAACAGAATGAACAAACACTGTATAATGTTTTTTCAACAGCATTTAATAATTTTTGTTTACTTGGGAGGAGGTAGAAACTGTGTTAGTCCTATCTTAGTAAAAAATGTGTTATATTAAAACTGTTACACAAAAATCAAAATTTCAAGAGCACCTACATGTGTTTTTTTTTTTTTTATTAATAATTGAAAGGCCTTTCAAAGAAAAAGAATGTGAATTTATACAGGAATTTATGACATGATTATCCAAAAAAAGATATTAGTTGCCAACCTAGTTTCTTCTACTCCCAAAGATAAACAGGAACCCTGATAAACAAGTATCAACAGAAATACTTATAGAACTGTATATGTAATTCCATAGGTATATTTAATTCTATTTTTCTACATATTTAATTTTATCAACTGCCCTAATGGGAAGAGGTGGAAAGAACCCCTGTCTCCACAGCAAAAGCTTCAACAGAACAACTTCCGATGCACAAATACGCCTAGTCTATTAAAAGGAGATGTTTAAAAATGGCTGCCTACCTTCCTCTATCTGAGAGTTACAGAAAACGGGTACAGCTACAGTCTTAGAAGTTACGGTGAACTCTTTTGGCAATTATGCAATTGATTGTGGAAAAAAAAAAAAAAAGAATAAATACAACAGAATAATGATGAGAAAAAAATAAGTCCTAGAGAAAATAAGCTCCTAAACATGGCAGTCTTAGTATCAGGATAACCAAGCTTGCCACCACACCAGAGGAAGAAAAAAAAAAAAAAAAAAAATTCCATTATATCAAGATACCTTTAAGACGAAGAAAAATTTTGGTGCCACTTTCAAATGTAGTTATATACATATATATATTTTTACAGAGCATTTAAATGAATATATGCTTCGAAGAAAAAGAGAAAAGCAAAGGGGTATACTAATTTTCTAAGAGAGAGATTATTTTACATATTCTTCCATCACACATGAAAACCAATTCTAAGGCTTCTTACCACTTCTGTTGATGTTTCTGCATGTTCAGAAGTAACGTGTTCTTGAAGAGATGTTTCCGTATAACCCATTTTTCCACAATAAGGACAAGTAAAAGATTGTGGCTGCTCTACAGAGAAAGCTTCTCCACCATAGTACAAATCTAGAACAGAAAATGTTTTACAAGAGATTTTTTATCAGTTAAAATTTTATCCATGGAAACTTGTCTGTATGAATGTATGTGAACATAATTACTACTTAGGTAGTCATAGGTCTACTTCCCACATCTGTGCAAAAGGTCACTGACCACCACTTAAACATAATTCTACTCAACTGCAGAAAACAAAATGAGTCAGGAATAAAACATACAACTTAGATTTGGCTCACTCGGTTTAGAAACTAAATATGACCCAGCCTGAGAGTGTGTACTGTATTCTCAAAAAACAAGAATGTAACTAGAACAAAATGAATTCCCAATGTCTTCTTTTAAATTTTTTTAAAGTCCCTTCCCCACCCCCCTCTTTTTTTTTTTTTTTTAAATTTACAGGTAGGTCAGTGCTGCAGTTACTCGGGCAGGTGTCCAGAAAGGGTCTGGGACTGAGATAGGGTTGCCCCATCCGCCCCATTCAGATTCAGATAGTCCTTGTCAAGACGGTCAGCAGCAGTAGCTGCCTGCATGATGACTCAGATTTATTTACATGCTTAGCTACTAGCTCTTCTGAAGTTTTAGCATACACATTTTCAATGTGGCGACCAGTCTTGTTTGCAAGTCTTCCATGCTCCTTTTATTTACATGATATGCAACAAAAAGGTGTATGAAAATCCATCTATTTCAAGTGTGAAGTGTTAACTCTGCAGCTCAGCAATGAGAAGGAATACTATAGAGATCATTTCAGATATAACACAGAGAAGAATTACATAACTCACAGGACTTAAAAATATTTGAATGAGTTACTAATTAGCACCTCTTTCCTGCATTTTTCATGGAGTACTCTTCAGAAAGTTTCCTCAAGAAACTTCCTCACACTGCCAAACACCTGAGTGGGGCTAAAACATTGCCAACATGCTGAGGCAAACTCAAATACACGTAATTTAAATATGCTATTGCTTCAAATGAGGAAAGCAAGGACAACGCTCACAAAATACAAGCTCTAACTCACTAAAACAGTCTGAAAGGGCCAGCAATGCATGAAGGGGAAAGCACATTCTTTCAGAAAAACACAACTGAAATGATTCAATGTAGCAGGTACCTAAAATATGCAATGCAAAACACTTCAGTGAGGACGGAGGAAAAGAATCCACCCTAACACCACCCAAGTACAAATTCTAACTAAAGAAGCTCATTGCACTCGTCGTAACAGCACATATCAAAAAGGAAAAGCTTAAAAACATTCTCCCTTCCACAGTGTCATTCCAAAGGCAAAATGCAATAAACTTCAGTTCTTACTTTTTCACTACTACTACTAAAACTACAAGAAAGCTGATATCTATACAAAGACCTATATATTTGCTCCTATATTTAGGAGCAAAATAAGCCAGATAGCTATTGATTTTAGAAGTTTGGTTAAGAAAACTCAGAAGTTTAACTGCTTTTAATCTGAGTTAATGATAAACTATTTAGCTAATCCTCTGATTTCCCTTAAGATTTAGTATGATCTTGTGGTGATGATGCAATACTTATTTACTGGATGTAAAACCAAGAGTCTCTGTTTTTGCAAATGTGGACATACACATGCAACAATACAAAGGCAATTTCCCTCTGATTACGGTACCCAGTTGAGCAACCTCATTCCAGGTATTTTGGGACCATACATACTGATTTGGTTTAAACAAAAAGATGACGACTTGAAACAGCAAGCCAACTGAAGCAAACAAACAAAAAGTACCTCTTAATAAAAATAATAATATACTGGTCCAAGTTCAGGCTTCCTAGTTATAATGGTGTAGGCATACTCCAGGTTTTAAGCCTCCTGCATATTCCTCCTACACAACAACTCTTTTCACATCCTTCTTGTTACTTGCATCAAACTTGCATGCCACTAAGTATACCTTTGTTGGCAGGATACCTGTCAGAAATGAAATCTCTTACTGGCTAATCCAAATATGTTCCCTTAGCAGATTATATACCTCACTCTTTCCCTCCTAAATCTTAATATCTCCCCACCTTTTATATTGCCTCCCTGCTAGACCTTAGCTAATCTGAAATACAGGTTTTCACATAGGTTTGCTTTTTAAATACAGCCTAAATGAAAAAAAGAAGTTGGTAATAGAGTAATACAGTGTATTGTATCTTTCCGTCTGATTTTAAAGTTGCTGAACTTCTCCACCTGTTGTTTTTAGAAGAATATAAAGAAATCTCTAGAAAGTAATGTATTTACACTATTAACACTCTCAAAGGCTTATTTGCTAAATCGTAGTGACTGCAAGTACAGGAGAAAAAAAACAGGACTACTGAAGTAAGGCTTCCCACAGTTGTATTACTGTTTCTGTTTACAGTTATACTACTGTTCCAAAGAGACAGGCTCATGTTCACAGAATTATTCCTTCTGGCCACAAAAAAAATCTTTCAAATAATTAATTTAGATTTTTTTCCAAATGACTTCCTACATAAAATTTTGAGTCTAACTCCTCAAAATCCTCTGGACCATTAAAGTCTAGCTTCTAAAAGATCTAGGAAGAAAATGGGAAAAAAAAAAGTCAGGCTAAACATATCTCTCCAGAAGATTCCTTACTTGCATTATCATACAGAAGAAATAAAAGGAAAATAGTAAAAGGATATGAATAATCTTTAAAAAAAGAATCAACAATAGGTTACGAAGTTAGATTTCAAGCCTAGTGCTATTGGAAAACGTAACTTTCTTGAAGAAAATATATTTAATGCAAAAATACAGTAATAAATGGGCAGTCTTTCTTATCATCCATCTATAGCCACATACTGCATTTATTTTACTACTACATAGGTAACTAACATGTCCCTTAGCTACTCAGAAGTTGGTAGTGCAGCAGAAAAAGTATGGTATGATTCTTTAGACAAAACCAAACTTTTAAGAGGATGAATCAGGTATATACTTGTCTGCTTGTCCCTGTACACTGTTAAGATATATTTCTTTACAAAGGTACAGAGAAGCCAGGAATTTTAGTCTCTTTTAATAAATGAAGTGTAATTTCATTTCAATTAGATACATTCATAGAAATAAAACAAGTTGGTATTATACAAGCTGCTGTATATTTACCAAAAACAAACAAGAAAAGCACACATCAGCATTTGAATTGAAAGGCAGATATTAAACAGTGATAAATACCCCCTTCTAAAATGTACATTTCTCTACCACTGAGCAAAAAGCATCATTATTCAAAATGATGTTGTCCTGAAAATTGTTTCTTCTGTTTTGCTACATATTTTCTAACAACAACAACAACAACAACAACAACAATTCTTTCTAAACCTTGTCCAGTACTCTGCATAACGCTTAATCACCATCTACTTATCCAAATTCAGGCACAGAAACAGGCCCGCCAGGACCCTACGAAATCCATGTTCCATGGGACAGCAGAGCCCCAGCAGTGACACCGCCTGGGAGCAGCCACGTGGAGAAGCCGCAGACCTGGCGGCAGGAGCAGAGCTGGGTCAGCGTGTCCTGGTCACCCTGGGACAGCAGCACCCTTGGCGGTGTGAGCAAGGGCACAGCCTGGGCTCTCCAGGGAGATGGGGCCATCTCCATCCTTGGAGACTTTCCAGGCCCAGCTGGATACAGTCCTAAATAAGCTCATCTGACCCCACTTGGAGCAGGAAACTGGACTAGACACTTCCTAAGATCCCTTCTAAAATGAATTATGTTAATGGCTCATCCTATGAAAATAGCAGAAACACAGCTGTGCTTCTAGATTCCAGTATGCTGTCAGTCACATACTGTGTCCTGCTTCATTGACTGGAATAATCTACTCCCACCACAGAGTATCTCTACATCCCTTACATAGAACTCTCCTCTTTCATTGGAAGGGCAGTGCGAGAGCCACTTTTGCAAGAGTAAAATACCAGCTTGCCCAAGTTTGGAAACAGCTGCTAATTCCTTCTAGACAGAGCATCAGTATTTCAGTCTTTCTGCAAGATCTCAGTTCAACCATGCCCAGTAGGAAGAAACATTATAATCTTTGCTTTTATTTGCGTAGCATCATCAGTCCTCAATCTCAGTACTCAAGCACAGACCTATAAACAGCACTGGGTTAATTGCTGCAGAATTAGAGACACTTTTCATGCTGACAGAGGCTATGGCAGATATTTCGTTTATTTGACTCGCTAGATATTCTGTTTCAATTGGTTTTCATGATTTAACCCCAGGCTTGATTTGCTATTCTTGCTTTGCTCTGTTACAGGATCTGTTCCTGCAACCAACCCAACCTTGCACCCCCTGTCTGGGAGCTGAAGGACTTCACAGTGAGTCCTCTTAGTCTCTTAGTGCTAAGGCCACTCTCAGCTCCAGGTACCACAAACACAGATGCCTATGAAGATTACAAAGGACTTGATGCCCATCTGCCAATACTGAGTACTGCCAGTACAGCAGGTATTAGTAATACAGCAGGGGCCAGCTGGCTGGGGAGTAGCTTTGCTGAAAAGGACCTGGGTGTCCTGGTAGAGAGCAAGCTCGATATGAGCCAGGAGCATGCCCTTGCACCGGTTAAATAAACTGTGTTCTTGGCTGAATCTGCAAGAGAACAGCCAAGCAGATCAAGGGCTGTATTTATCCTGCTCTAGCCCACACTTGTTACGCCATATCAGGGGACTGGGTCCAGTTTTGATATCCTAGTTCAAGAGAGAATTTCAGAAGGGTGCAATGGGGAACAAGTAAGGTGGCTGGAGAACCTGACATATGAAGAAAGTTTGAAGAAACTATGTTTGTCCAGTCTGGAGAAGGGAAGGCTCTGGTGAGGTAGGTGAAGGGATCTAATCCCAATCTTTTGGGATTAGGCAGTTAACACAGGAGAAAGGGAGGCACTCTCCTCACAAGCAGGCAAGAAGCAGCAGGCACAAGTTCCTCACCATGAAAACTATCAAACACTGAAATAGTTTGCCCAGAAGAGGTAGAACCTTTCTCAGTGGAGACTTGGCCCATGAAGACAGTCAATTTACAGCCCTGCTTCCCACACACGACAGGACCACATGATCTCCATAGACCTCTTTCGAACTAAAGCCAACTCTTCTGTGGTGCCATGGCTTAGAAAAATACGGAATTAATACACAGATCTTATTCTAGTAGTTGAAAGCCTTGAGTTCAATTCCAGTAAATCCAGCCAACCTCACAGCATATATTTTTAAGGTTAGTACTCAGCAAGCTACCTAAATGAAGGTAACCACAGGAAGTGGTAGGATCTTCTGTCCCATCAGCACCTAAGCAGGTAACTGAAGGAACATTTATTCTGTATTTTAGTAGAGGTAACACAATAGGATTTTGCTGGTGAAATCTTGTTAAATTGTACTATTATTTTTGACTATCTAATCTCTTTAAATCACAGGAATAATGAACAGGCCACATGCTCAGAATCATAAAGCACCTTTGCAGCTTAGAATTCAGAGTTGGTGGCTCACTGCCAATAAATTATTTTTCAAGAAAATCAGGACTGGGAAATTTGCTCTCAACTTCTCCAACTTGACTAGCTGTTCTACAAAAAGTAGAGTTCTACAGTGACTGCCCAGTAAGCATGTGCTTGTTCCTCAGAGACTACTGCTATTCTGGCCCTCCAGAAATAAGCTAGCTGGAATTGTACTTTAAGGTCACTTATTACACAAAATTCACTTATTATTTTAAAAGCTCTGCCCCTACTATGTCATTATATCACTCTCAGGATTTTAAAGCATCCAATAAGAATCTTTTTTACAGTGTCTCAGGGGGAACTGGAGCTGTCATCTATATATACAAACACACATAGCTGTCATTGTTTTGGATCCCCTCCTCCTTCAACAGTAATGGTAGGTCATACACTGATTTCTAATAATAAAAAAATAGGGCAACCACACAGTAAGACTGTGAACACTGGCACAGGTAGAAATCACTAGAGCTTTTTATACATTTTTAATAATATCACATGAGTACCTGCACAAGTTCAAGTCTTCAGAAAAATCAAGGTAATGACAAAAGTTCCTCCAGAGCACTTCCCTATTACTGTTATTACAGTGCCTAAGAACACTGAAGAATGACCAACTAAAGCATTATAGGCTCTGTTCCAGCTGCAAACAAGCCCTTATAATCACATCTGTGTGATTATCTGCTCTCTGCAAACCAGAACTTGGTCATGGCTTCATGCACAGAATACTCAGGTGAGCTCCACAATCCCCTGCATGGGGACAGTGCTGGCCACAGTACTGAAAGGAACCAGAGGCATTGGGTTCTTTGCCATCAATTACAGATGCATCTTGAGCAAAGCACATCTCACATCTATGACTGACCCCCATGTTCACTTTCACATTCCAAAAATCATCAACAGCTTCCTCTGAACTGTTTGTACAAGTAGTTTTGCAGTGAAAGGATTCCCCACTCAGCTTTCTTCTCTCTAGTACAAAACCAACATTCAGCTTTTACCAGGTTATCTACTTTCCACCACAGCATCAGTAATAACTGTAAGGTTACTCCTATTAAAAACAATTTTCATACCTTTGAATCAGCATGACTACAGTGTAATTAAAATTTGTCAATGAACAGATATTACAGGATTCATACATCTATCTATATAGTCTTCCATGCTGTGTTTTTATTGATTTTTTTCATAGATGTTTTCTTCAGTTTTCTTTACTATTGAATTTCCTATTCAAACTACTATAATCTACAGAACATTTTTCCCCGCAAGTTCCAGCCTGCGATGTCACTAAGCCGAAAGTCAAAGAACTCACTACTCCTAGTTTTATCTTGCCAACATTTTTTTTTTTTTTTAGAATAGTTTCTTTTAATCCATTTATATCTCTCTCATTGGCAATTTCTACATTTGCTAGCACAGCTAGCCTAACTCTTCTAAACAGGTTGTACTAGTTCTCATTAGTTTGAAGTTCCTCCTGAATTTTTGAATATTCCTCAGAGTCACATAATTTTCTGGTTTAAAAAGCACCCTATGAAAAGCTACTGAAGTTTCTCTAAGCACCTGCACAATATGACAAAAACTATAACATACCTTGCATTTCAAAAAGATGGTTAAAATACAAACATTTTACAAATTAAACATATTCCTTTCTGAAGTCTAAGAAAGCGCATATTTATAAATTTTTCCTAGTTTATCCTCTAGAGCATAAATTTACAAGACCCCTCGTACTTTGGTGCTCTGTCATCAGCCTTTGCTGTGGTTCAAACCTTGTGATGTATTCTTTCTGCTGTAATCTCTGTAGTCTTGTGTAGTCTTTCTTGACCCAGGGTT
This sequence comes from Nothocercus julius, assembly GCA_013398735.1. Lineage (NCBI taxonomy): Eukaryota > Metazoa > Chordata > Aves > Tinamiformes > Tinamidae > Nothocercus > Nothocercus julius. Next base: position 2,977,472 of record VZSV01000074.1, on the reverse strand, counting down.
CTGATCAGACCAGAACTTTGGGTGTTGAGCTGCAGTATTTCTACCCCCAACATTGTTTCTAAGGGAACTATGCTCAGATATAAAGCCATATGGAAACACCAGAAAAACTCAATTTTCTTCTTATTCTTAAAGAAGCTACAGTAGCACAAACACTTCCAAAAAACTCAGTCTTGCGAGTAGCCTATGCCAGTACTTCAGTGAAAATGTTCTTCTGTTTATTTACATCATTTATGTAGACTTAAAAAGGCATTAAAAAAAAATCAACATACACAAATAAAAGACATTAGCCCAAAGATGTATTTAACAGAGACTTCCAGAAAGAAAAATATGCAAGTTTTAAGAAGCAAAATGTTTTCTAGATATTCTTAGGCTTCAGTGACAGAAGCAGTAAGAAATAGTAAGAATTTTTAACAGTTAAAGACTGAGAATAAATTTCCTTATTGCAATACATTCAAAGTTTTAGCATTTCCTGTTAGCTTTTGCCTCCACAGCAAGCATCTATCCTCTTTTCCTATGCATGAGAAGGACTTAAAGTTTATGGCAATGTTGTCATTTTACCCCACATGCAAAATGTTGCTGGAGGCCAAATAACTCTGAAATGCGTTTCTCTAACCATGACCAGTACTATGAATTAATATACTGTTACCCAAATAATTTTCTCTATTTAGTAAGTGAGAATAAAATAAAAAAAAAAAAAATAATATTGAAGTTGTTTTGCATTCAGAAATCATTTGTAATTAGTAGGGCATATTTGAAGTCCTAAGAGGACTACTTGCTAGTCTTCATCAAAAACCTTTTATATTCAACACAGCCTATCATTGTACCTGCTGCAATAACATTTCCATGGAAGACACCATAAAATAACACTCTTCCAAACTCATCATCATTTTTCTTACACTCTGACACATCTTAGAAAAGAATATTGAAGGTGGTGCTAGTGAGGGGGTAACTACATTTGCCTTAACTTCTTGAATTGGAAATTGAACAGGAATAGTCATTGTTAACAAATACATGAAACACTCTACTAAACTCTTGTGTACCATACTAACAGAAAAAGAAATACGTAAAATAGTTTTTGTATGCTAGTATCAAAGATAATATGCGTAATTTTAGAAGATGGGAACTTGTTCAAATTTTCAGTGTGGTTAGTAAGTAAAAAATACGGAAATGCACATTATGATTTTAACTGTGGCAGATGGCTATGGTCACAATTAAATTATCACTTACCAAAATCTACTCTCGTTAGTATGCACTGCATGGGATGGTCCGTTGTATGCCTTGTTGTTGTTGCACCACTTTCATAACAAGTTGCACACAGATCGTAATCGTAGCAAATTAAACACTTATATCTGCGACCTCGAAAGTTTCCTTTTAAACATGCATCGCAGCTGACACCTGTAAACAAATAAAATCACTTTAGAATGGCAGTAAGTTATACAGCTTTTCAATAACAGATTTTTTACTCCCCCCGCCCTGAAACAAAGCAGCAAGCCATCTCTGACATATGCAGCTGACACATAACCCACAACTTAAGTGTATTCATTTACTAAAAAGACATTAGTACTCTGAAAGAAAATACTGAACTCTGAAAGTAAAATAAGAACAAACTCAAACATCTAAAATGACAATTAGTTAAGCTATAAAATCTCTTTAGACCTGGCCTTCCTATGGAAGCATTGATTTGTTTGTATGACTGTTGTTTTGATTGCAAAAACCCAACAGCAGCAACAAACCACTGACAAGAATCCTCATCTTTTCTGCCTTTACTTCCTTGCTTTCTAATATTTCATTTCTGAAGAATACCATGCTTGACAATATATGTAGGGTTGTTTTTTTTTTTCTTTTTTTTTTTTTTTTCCATTTTAGTGAAAAAGGTGGTTTTTAAGTCAGGTTATGGGAGTTTCCTTCACCTTATTTCTTTATGGATTTCAGTCTTTGCATTGCAAACAAGTCACATTACAGGCGTCAAAGAAATGTTTCTAAAGACAGACGAGCTTCTAAAGATTTTAATTTTTCCTCATGTGGTCTCAGATCTCTGTTGGTTATTCGGATGAGCACAGCGGAAGTAACATCATCTTGTAATCTGTCCTTCAGTTGCACTAGCAAATTACACACCTCAATGTAAGAAAGGACTGTACATAATACAGGCAACATTTTGATCAATGTTCTCCTTCAGCATTAACTAAAACATGTTTTTAATAGTTTGATAGCTACAGACAACCTTATAGAAGTAGAGTTAACAGAATAGCTACATCAATCTTCCCAATCCTCTATTTTTAATGTAATTACCAGAGAACTAATGTTACTTGCAGAAAAAAATTGCATTTTGTATTGTACTACTTCACTCTAGCATCTGAGTAGAATGTATGTTAGACTAATGTTTGTTAGACTAGAATGCAACAACAGCTCATCTCACTTAAATCTGTTAACTGGTCAAACAACTGCTTTGTCACATTTAGATGAACTATGATCCAAACAATTTTCTGTCAGTTTCCCTTTCACTTTCTTTACTCACAAGCATACTTTAAAGCATTATCTCATCCCTTCCATTGTCTGACTAACCACCATACACTAGTATGGATATTGAACCTTTTTCTTTAGCTGCCACACTCAGTATTTTGTTTGCCAATGTCACCCTGTGTGGAAGAGTATATTCAGAAGAAATTAGTTCCGATATACCTTTTACTGGTCACAATCTGAAAGAATTACATTTTGACAAAGTCAGTGTTAGCATCTTTGAAGTTTTAAGTCTTTCCCTTCTGAAGTGCTGCTCTGAGGTTTTGTCCATTAACTCTGAACCAGTGGCAATGTTTTGTAATTTGTAAGATAGTTAACTTTTGAGAACATATGCTCATGAAGCAATAAAAATTCATTCCAGAGAATTTAGGCCACTGACTACTTTATTTCCTAACACAATCTAGAAAGCGTTACACAAGCAGCATCCAAATTTCCCCAACTACGTATGGTGTACAAAAAACACTTATCAGCTATTGGCAGCACTACAAGTCTTTTTGTCATTTTTTTTTTTTTTTTTTTAAAAACAGCCGATCAACAAGGTGGGCATCCCTAAAATAAGTAGGCTAGTTTACTACAAAGTCTGTGTTGCACAGGAACAACTTTCTAGATGAAGTATTAAGCCACAGTTCCCTACGTCATACTTTCTTCACTTTTCTTTAAATTCTTAAGAGTTTCTAAATTCTAAATACATTCTGTATAGAGAAATATACACAGATAGAGAAATAATTCTACCAGAAGTCTGCCTGTACAACAGAGTTTTTAAGCAGCAGATGTCTTTGGTTCTTATAATCATTTCTCAGTTAGAAATTCTATTATTTGAATGCAACAGAAAATCTAATATTGATGTACTAACACCTAGTACACTGCTGTCGGCAAATTAAAATCCAGAGAATAACAGGAAGTTGTTATAAAAAGAGCATTTCTACATCTCTCAAAAGCTAGCTTCGCACGACTCCGAACTACTCCCCTTCTGAGAATATGTCTGGCAACATGGGCTGTAATAAGTTAATTTTACGTCCTTCTTGGCAGCTAAAAAAGAAAACCCCATCAGGAAACAGGTAAATGAGAATTAAAAAGTAATAAAAATCCCTTAATTTGGGAGGTAAAGTCATATTTAAATCCCAAGACATCTCAATAAAGCCAGAAGAAACTTATTTTCTTAGGTTATACCACTTACTCTTACATTTTAAAAACAATCTCTTTGAGGTTCTGTTACAGTTTATTATTATTATTATTGAAGTCTGTCACATGGTTATCAAAATCCCTGCCATCTATACAAACACGAATCTGTAAACCTGAATACCCAGTGAACAAATCCCCTCCCAGCCTACTCTGGCTACCACACTAAACATTTTTACTTTCTTAAGAAAGCTTAGATGGTATTTTCAATTTTCTCTACCTTAGCATTTATATTCTATTAATTAATTAAAATTCCAGAAGCTCCTTTCTTAGTTCCTCAAAAACCCCAAAACTTTGAGATAACATATTCCTGTTAGCACAGTATGTCTTTCAAACCCCCAGCATTTCCCTTCATTTATTTTATAAAGCTACAAATGCAGCAGGCCTGCAGCAAATTCAAGAATGTTAAATTGAACTGAGTGCATTCATATAAACCACAGATTTAGAGAAGAAAACATACTCAGAAAGGGTTCCCTTTGAAGGAGGGAACAGAAACAAATAAAACAGTGAACATGTGACAAGGATTTGAATACTCTCTGCACAATTCTGCCTTGCACAGAACACTATCAACTCCTAAAAAGCCCTTGAATTAAGTTCTATTACCCCTGAATTAAATCCTATTCAGTGATAACTTTTGTCTCATCTTCTCCAGGGCAACCATGTGGAATGGGCACAGAACAAGAAATATCCATTTTATTTAAATGAAAAATATATATATTTTATATTTTTTCAATTCACGACAGGTGGAAGCTTCCCCCCCACACTTTTACGTAATTGCTACGCAAGTACACACACACTGTTTATCATGTGTCATGTCTAATTAAAACTTGTTGCTCACTGACAAAAGAATTTTTTTTTTGCAATGCAACATTACTCCACTAGAGGGTAGCATCGTGCTAAAAGCTTTGGTTCACTCTGTAATAATCTGTTCAAACTGTGAAGGGCTCTTCAGCAGTACCCTCTCTTCATACTATTAGTCCTCTCATTCTCTTCAGGGTAGCATTTTGAGTGAGAGGAGAGCTCAGGAAATACCTAACAGTTCCATTAATAAAATCAGTTATGCTTCTTTGATAGTGAGTGCGGTTCAGTGTCTCTATTAGACGAAGTGGGAACACAATGAAAGGAAGCAGTATTTCCCAAAAATATTCAAGTAGTTTCATATATACCTAAAGCACTAAAAGAACAGATATCTGTTTGAGGACAAGCATAAATTCAGAACACATAAAAAATAACCTTATTTTCAGAACTTTAAGCTACAATACCTTCTCTTTAGCTGATGTACAGGTAACATTTTAATGAGAAAATGCAACACTTGTTAAGTAGAGAGCACTAAATCAACCCTCTACCAGTGCAATAAAATACATGGACTATTTCAGGTAGATGAGAGGAATTTCAAGGAAGAGAGCAAGACCTAGCTATGGATACAGAACAGTATTTAATCCTTCACTAAGCCTGAGAATTAAACTGCTAGGTTTTAGTAATGGATGGGAGAAATTATGTTTGTGGATATTCTGTATTGTATCATTTCTCTCAGCAATTAAGTGTTTAAAAACTAACTTTCTGGTCCGTAATTTAGGTACAGTTCTTCCTTTAACCATGCTAGGATTAAGAATCATCAACATTCTTTTAATATCCAACAGACATACAAAATCAGCTTGTCAACAACCTGTTCTCCAGTGGATATGCCAGTCACCTCACTTTCTGTCTTTACACAGAGCATGATACTTTTCCTTACTGCTACTTCCTTACTATTTCAGAGGTGCTGTTTGTTTTGAAATAAATCTGTTTGACACCAGTCATATGTGATGTAGGGTACAATGCTGCATGTCTGTCTCAGTCCTGTAGCAAGAAATTCTGCCCAAGTGGCTCAGTTGTTTCAGAATGAAAAAAATATTTCCCATCTTTTAACAATATACATATAAATACACACACACAGATCAATTGTTTCTTACTGTAGCATCCCCATCTCTCAATGTAAAGTTCAGATCTAAAATGTTTTAACTTATATTTACTAAATTGTCAAAACAAATATCAAACTACCACACTGAGAATACTTGAGCAGCTTCAAGTGCTGAACAGACAATTCATATACCATCCCCTCAAAGTAAATGAATAAAACCCCCTTCTCATGTTCAGTGTGAAGTACTATTCAACCTACAAAATCAGCCTATAGCACCGTGAAAGAGGAAACACCCAGAGTAGCATGTCTGCAAGAAGAACCAGTACTGAAAGAATCGAGACTGAAACTGCAGCCAGAGAGGATGCAAACTTGCAGCTGGAGAGAAAAATGGGGAGGAAATCAGGCCTACACTAGAAGAGAAAGACTTTTATTCTCGTTTTTTAATTTAAACATCCTTCCTTCCCGAAGTCTGGAGTTGAAACAGAACTGCTGATCTTGTCATCTCCCTTCTGTGAACAGGTTTTGTGAAGCTCAGTAGCACTCATCCAGAGTTGGTCTGAAGAGACAGAACCGATCAATACTGTTGAGCCAGTAAGTTTTAGCTTTGGTCATGATACATGGGTGACAACATGCTGCAAAAAGGAGTTTTTTTATACTTGATTATCTATCTTAAACTGTTTGATTGCATAAATTGTACTAAAAATGTAGTATTAGCATCATCCCAGAAAAAGAAATTTACCGTAACACACATTTCCTTAAAACTTCATTTCACTGAATTCTGGAAAAAAAAGTCACATGACCTTTACTCATTCCTACTGATCCAACCTTGAGAGGAAGGCCACACTACTTAAAGGCAACAACCAAGGCTGTTTTTTCTCTTCCAAAAATATACTAAAAAACTAACCAAGTATTTTTTAAGACTTTCACAAAAATAAATAAATAAATAAAATAAAAAAATCCCTTTATTTCAGGATGCTCTTCAGGGGAGGCTGTGGCAATCTTATTTTTCAACACATGATGTAAACATCATGTCAAACAATGACAATATGACATCAAACAGCACAACATAAACAATGTCAAAGGTATAGCAGGTCTAAGAACAAAATCACAACCATTAATGCAAATACAAGCTCTAAGTGTTATATCTTCTAAATAGATCCCAGAAACACTAGCGGTTTCACTACCTCTTAACTGAAACTGTTGGTAAGAAGTTCTTTTCTTGGAAGATACACGGATGACATAGACCACTAGCAAGCCTAGCGAATGCAACTCTTAAATATCAACACATATTAACCATTGTTCAAAAATCATGATAAGCTACTTGCGTTCTCAAATTCATTGATCTATCACCAAGACACTGAAAGAAGGGACGCAATACAAATAATTCTGCACAGTTTTATAATATTAGTCATATACTGTTATGTGAATTAAACTGAAATAGGTTCCTGTACACGCATGCTTGTGATGAAATGTGATTCAGTTCTCATGAACATTAAGTATTTATTCTCTCTGTAGGCCAAGAATAACAATCACTTTTTTTTCTGAAGGTTTTGCACACAAATCTGTACATTCTTTCAGTTCTTCCAAAATACCTCTGGGTCAACAAGCACACAAACTAGAAACACCTGTAGTCAGAGACTACTGAAAAGTCTGCACCAACATCTAGACATCATTTTATGAAGAATCTCTATTCAGTCCATGATCCAAAACAACTACTTTCCTGACAAATCCCAGAGGAAAAGGTTCCTATGTTCCAATAAAGTAGAGAAGAGAAAGCATTTGTCTACTTAGAGAAGAAAACAGAGATAAACCGCAATACCTCTGTGGTGAAATCAGAAAGCAACCACGGCTGAGATGAAGATTTTAATTTTTTTTTTAGGAGTCCTGGGCAACTTCTCCAGGTACTATGAGAAAACAGCTGCAGGAGACCAATTCTAAAAATACATCTTTAAACCTGTCTACCCTGTTTCTACCTCAGGAATGCTTTATTTCATGAAGCAAAAAGGAACTGCGGAATCCATTTTTACTCAAGAAGAGGTATTACTTTTGAAAACTCCTAGAACATTTGCATACGCCTTCTGATTTCTGCTTTATTATTTTTACAAGTTGCTGCAAAGACTGCAAAACTGAGACAAATCATATTCTCCTAGATACATTAGCAAACAGAAAGGCATATTAAGCACTACCTGAATACCTAAAATTGTGTTTTATATTCTTTGGGTCATGGTCAGATTCTTCTCTAATTCTTCCTTAAATTCAGATGTAGAAAGTTAGGGTACACTTCTTTTTAAAGTTCTTGCATCTCACAACATGCAGATATTTCTGCACTTAGACTACTATGTATTTTGGTATTTTTAAGAAAAAATGGTAAATTATCTTCTCAGATGAAATTATTAACGTGCCCAAAAATTTAGAAGACAGCTGAATTGATTCATAGTAAAAGGTTTTGCTAGACATGCCTAACAACATTTTAAGATAGAATTACATATACGGCACATGTTGCAAGAACTTTTCATCAAGCACATTTGGATTTCTAATTGAGTATTTGATACTATGCCTCAGAAAACTTATCTTTCAATTAATGTAATTTAATTTGGTCTTCAAACACCATCACAACACAAAAGGCTGTTAAAATATCGTAAATACAATAAGTTAAACATTCAGCAACATATTTAATCAGAGTGCAGAGAGTTTGTAATTTGGTCGCAAGGGAATTGGCACCAGGCATGATCTCATCTAACAGCTCTGTTAATCTGGAAAATGGCAAACAGAATGTGAATTCCGTTTAACAGAAAATTCTTAAACAGAGGAATGGTGTAAATAGTGACAGGGTAAGAAAATAATACTGATAGCACCAGGGCTAAATCCTGTCTGGTAAAACTTATAGCAAGATTTAACATTTAATAGCACAGGACACGGGCCCCAAGCATCTTTCAGCTCTGAAGAGGACAACCAAAATATTCAGTTTCAGCAAAAAACATGTGAACAAGAATGAGGGTGGAGGCAGAGAAGAGGAAAAAAACATCACATAAATATTAGTTCTATAGCAGACATGAAGGAAAATTAAGAAAATCCTAAAGAAAGTTTTAACAGAAGAACTGATATAGCTCTGTTGAGTTCTGCAAGAATTTGAGGCAGTCTTCTCAGAAGACATCTTTGCAGCTTTCAATTAAGAGCATTAATTTAAAGACACATTATAGAAGAATAACCAAAAAAAGAAAAAAAAAAAAAAAAAAGAGAGAAAAAAGAGAAAAAGTGACATGTCTGATTAGGCTTCAGAGGACTGAATAACATGGCTCAGCTGTGTGAACAAGTTAAAATGCTATAAATGCTTTATAGACATAGTTGACTCCTTTTTCCATAAGCCACTGCTAGACAGAGAAAGATAATGATATTCAACACATAAGACAGAAGCAAAATTCATCACAGCTTTCACTGTAAATTCTTACTACTGAAAGTAAGTATTCTGCTTACATACAGCCTACTGCAGAGCTCTACTATCATAAATACAGATTCAGTTTTCTTTCTTTCATCACTACTGGATGCATTCCCAACTTTCTTATACTTAAGTATTTCCAAAACAAGCTAGTATGGCAACATTTTCGACCAATCCAACACAGAGAAGAGTTGGACTACAATAACCTGGGGAGCAGATACCACTAGCTAGCCAACCATAGAGCAAGAAACAAAACACAGAAGTTTGCATGAGGTAAGCACGCACTCCACTTCTTCAGCAAAGTTTTGTGACTAGAATATGTCTCACAACTGTATGAACTTCCACAAGGTGAACTGGAAAGGCACACACTTTTCATGTACGGAAAATAAATCTAGAAGGCAACTGTAAAGCGGCAGGGAAGGAAGAACAAGTGGCTCTCTCTTTTGAAAGTATACCCAGTGCCCAATACAAGCCACATTGCTGTATTAGATTCTTCACAGCGATCAACTAGGTTTACAGAGAGGAGCAGCAGAACTTTTCCGCACTTCTGAACTCAAAGACCACTTCAAAAAATCATCATTTTGAATGGCACTGCAACATGACAATGGGAATTTATCCTTCCTGAAAGTCACAAGAGGTCTAGAAACTTATGAAGATAACCAAGTTTCTCTGAAAACAAAATAAAGTGGGGTAAATTTTAAAAATGCTACTAGGATTAAAAAAATAATAACAAACAGCATGTGTTTGTAAGTATAATACAGAAAGGTGCAATCATTTAAGTAGTAGCAGTGTTCTACCCTGGGCTTTCTCCAGCATTTCCTTACTACAGACATAAACAGACTGCCTTGGCAACCACTTTCACTCCCACTCACTGTCACAAAGAACATCTCAAGCAGATAACTCATCTGCAGAAACTACTATTGCTTACGATGAACAAGCAACACAGGAAAAGTACTGTGGGAAATGTAGTATTGTAAAGTCAAACAACAATAAAGTATTAACATCTACTTTGTGTCAAGCTTTGCTTCAGATCCTCCACTGCATAGATTTCTTTGCTAATTGCTCACACATTCCCTGGATGGACAACCCCGCCATTTTCCAGCTGTACCACATGACTACTTTGCTCCTTCTTCCTCTCATTTGCAGAAGTCCCTTTAGCTTTACTGGTATCTTCTTCCTCATCCAGCATACCAAAAGATTCAGAATATTATTTAATCTTTTAAATATTTCCCTAGAGCCTCACCCATCCTTTCTAAACATTTTCAACACACTTTTCTGAAGTGCCTAAACAGCTCTAACAGCTCTTACAATATTTGAAAATGAAGAAGTTGGATCATGTTCCTGATGAGCTTTTCATCCACCACCAAACACTCTAAGAGTGATCTATGATCACAAATTCATGATCCTTCTGTAATTATTTCTCTCTTCCTCCCCATCTTCCCCTGCAACTAGCTAAATCTCTTAAAACAATCTTTTTTTAGGCAAAATTGCTATGCTTTAATACATCTGCTCAAACCCACCTTAAACATAATCATGATCCTCAGCAAAAATACTATGCAATTGCATTTTTAATCCAACCCACTAAGAAGAAAAGCATCACCTGAAACAAGTATGAAAAAGAAAAAGCAAATTCACCAGTCCAACAAAACACAACAAAAAATAAAAGTAGACCAATTTACTGTAGAAAGTAAGAAATACAAGTCTATCAGTCTATTATAGTGGCATAAAGCACAAATCATTAAAATATGTAAGGCATGAAAGAAAGTTTCACTTTTCTTCAGAGTCCACAGAAGAGCTATCTAGAATTTCAAAGAAAAAAATCCATTTTTTTTAATCATCTAAAAACTAAAGAAACACTAATAGAGCAGGTATTATGTTTGTGGACTTTAGGGCCCACATTAATAGTAGTAGAACCATTTAAACAATCGCTATGATTTCATACTCAACATTAAAAAACCTCCTGCAAGATGTGATTTTTGGAGACACTAACTCTCAAGAACAGAATCAGGACAGACATAAGATCATTACTTTATCCTGGAAAAGCATGGTCTCTTAATTCTCAGTTTTAATGAAACAAATTTGTAATCATTCTTTGACCTATGCCACAAGAATCGGAAGAATTTACTACCATTTTGCTTCAGATACAGAAATTCTGCCTTGCTCCTAGAACATGACATTCAGAATTAAACAATATCAAAAACATTTGCAAAACTGCACTCACAGAAAGCATCAACAACCAGATGGAGAGCAGTCTGAAATTTACAGTTTTAGAGGAATATTTAGAACAGGAACCTAATTTAACAATTGACTAATTTGAACAAAACAAAAAAACTAATTTCACACAGTTCTAAAAATTAGAAAATTAAGCTTCAACAAAAAAGCTATTTTTCTAAATCAAAATGACAGGCAGCTGTTTGAAGAGAGGTTTACCTTTATTTGCTGAACTGAAATATGTGGATAAACCATGTGCCTAATAATACAGCATTAATACAGCATTTTATCAAAACAGACATATAGCTGCCTTCATAATTTAGGAAACAAGCAAAAGGAGTGTCAAAACTCATTAGGTCTTATTACTCCTAATTATATACTCAGACCCCAATCTGCAATTACACAAAGCACAAAACAGTATTTTAATGATAGGGAAAAAATCAACTGTACTAACAAGTTTGACAAATTTTCACTGGAACAAACGATATTTAAATTATCTGCCTATTAAAAAAGTTTTCAAAATGGTTGATTTAAAATCTAAAAAATTGTAGCAACTATTCTGTCAACTTTATTTTTGTTTGAAGCAGAATGACATTTATAATAATCACAATTCCTTGTCCCAGATTATCAGATTATAGGACAACAGCAGATCACAGTACTGTTCACTTATTAATAGAAAAGTTTTTTTATCTAATGTCTGAATAGATGAATGTTTTAAGAGTTGGGATATACGCAGCACTTTGGATTGCAAAACTAACAGGTTGAGACTCAATAGCCCAAACAACGAAAGGAGAGAACAGGCATTTAAGATTTTCAACAGGACAGCAAAAAACAATAGCAGACAAACTGTCAGCACACTCTAAGATACCAAAAAAAAAAAAAAAACAAAAAAAAAACCCCTACAATCTGTCAATGCCATGAAACAGGAAAGGCACTTGATGCTCATATATATGAAATGTAAGAGGAAAAGCAATACAGTAGGTTCAGAGGAAAAGTCCAACACCTTTAATGTAGAAATAGCATGCTTTTACACACATTGAGCATTCCCATCCAAGACACTATGGAAGAAAAGCTAGTTAATGAATCAGAGGACATTGCAGATGCTAGAAATGCTTTCACAGTATTATGCTGTGTTTTTATGCATCTCAGAAACCCAAATATAGTCCAGTCACTGAAAAAGAAACACAGCTCCAACTTAACATTTTTAGACTAACCTATAAGCTCTACCTCCAGTTTCCTGCTCTACTCCAACTGAATTCTATGCAAAAGAACAGTTTTTACCCACTAAGCTGCTGAGCTATCTACAGTTTTCAGATAATATCATTCCATTTTTATCTTCCATAGATACTATGTTCTGTAAATAAATGAAGACTTAAGATTGCCCTAACTCCTGTTGTTGCTGGGTTCTCAAGTTTGATTTGATTAGTCACTTACTTATCTTACCATACCCACAGGTTTTTTCATGAAGATACACAGGCTTCCTATAGCCTGGAAATATCCACAACTTGATATTGTTTGCATCTATTTAATTCAGTAGTCTTCCAAGTGGTGTCATTGGAAGTGTTGTGCATGGAAGCCTCTGGCCCACTTAGTACATCTAGCTGCGGTACCAAAATTCACATTTCTAACAAAATTTTAATGCAACCACTATTTTAGTGTGTTTTATGAGCTCCCTACAGATGGCAATACCACACGGGCTCCTACAGGAAACAGCAGGCATGAATTCCTTTTCTTCTAGGCTCTTTCACATGTGTCAGAGCAGGTAGTTGCCTTACACTGCCATCATGTTTCTCAGCAGAGCACTGAAATTCAGGACCAGTTTAGCATCTTACACTTTCCAACAGTATACAGTTTTGCATTACCATGTCATGAAAACAAAGAGTTTTAGCACTGCAAAAGCCTTCAGAGTATTTGAAATACTGTCCACAAAGAATGTATTTATAGTCAAAGTTTTGAAGCTTTGTTTTTTCCTCAACTTGCAGACATCTTTCAGTACACCTAACACACACACACATACAGCAAGTCAGTGCCTACACTGGAGCCCACAGTAAGTCTGGTATTTTGTGTGATTGTACAAGTAGAAGATGCTTTGCCTTAGAATCATGACAGCAGCAAAACAGAAGTATTTGGAGACCTTACTTAGAGTCTCAGTAGCTCCTCTAGAGTTCCTGGATTAAAATGGAAGAAATCACAGTATGGACCTTTAAAATTACTACTCACTGCCAAGATCTCCCTAGCACCATAAAAGAAAATGCAGACAGCATTGTCTTCTAGACCAGAAAGTTTACTGCAACATCACATTATATGTATGTATATCTATTTTCTATCTTATTTCTATATGTAAAGAAATTTATAGAACGAAGAAAATGTCTGCTTTCACGTTAATTTGTGAATGGGGACACTCGAGACAAGGCAAGAGGAAATTCAACACAAAGTTCAACACAACATAACAAACTATCCTACAGCGCTGACCTGAATCTTTCCTCAGAAAGCCTCTGTTAATGGTACCCTTCAAAGCTGTATGAAGGAGCCCAGGATTTCAATCAACACCCCAAAGGGCTTGAATCTTGGCTAGACAGCTGTATTACAGAATCATGGAACTACAGAATTGTTGAGGCTGGAAGGGACCCCTGGAGAGCATCCAGGCCAAACCCCTTGCAAGGCCACCTACAACACACTGCCCTGAACAGTGTTCAGATGGCTTTGGGATTTCACCAAGGAAGAAGAGCCCACAACCTCTCTGGACAACATGTGCTAGGGCTCTCTCAGCCTCACGGTCAACAAGTTGTTCCTCATTTTCAGACAGACCTTCCTGTGTTTCAGTCTGTGCCCTTTGCTTCTCATCCTATCACTGGACATCACTGAGAAGAGGCTAGACTCACCTCTCTACGCTCTTCATTCAGATACTTAAACACATTGATAAGCCCTTTTTCCACCTGGTGACAAGGTGCCACCAGCAACTTCTCCAAAGCTACTTTCCAGACATTTGCTCCCAGCCTGTACTGACCCATGGGGCTACTCCTCCCAGGTGAAGGTCTCTGCGCTTCCCTTTGTTGAACTTCACCTCACCAGGCTGTTCAGGTCACTCCGAATGGCAGCACAGCCCTCAGGTGTATCAGGCACACGTTTTGTATCCTCAGAAAAATTGCCGAGAGCTTGTTCAGTCCCTTCATTCAGGTCACTGATGAGCAAGTTGAACAGTACAGGTTGGACCCAGTGCTGACCCCAGGGGAAACCACTATCTATAGGCCTCCAACCAGACTGATTACTGTGCCACTGACCACAATCCTCTTGAGTTCTGCCTTCCTGAGAGTTCTCCAACCCTATCACTGTCTGCTCATCTATCCCACACTTCCTGAGCTTGCCTATGAGGACATTCTGAAAGACAGTGCTGAAAGCCTTACAGAACTGAAGGTAGGTAACATCCAATGCTATCCTCTCATCTACCCAATCAAACAGCCCATTGTAGAACGCTATCAAACTGCTTAGGCATGATTTTCCTTTGTGAATCCTGACCGACTACTTCTGATCACAGTATCATTATGGTCATTGAAAGACTTTCAAGATGATCAAGTCCAATCATAAGCCCCTCAACCCCACGCCTGTTAAACTGTGGTCCCAAGTGCCTCATCTATACGTTTCCTGAACCCTGCCAAGGACAGTGACTCCATCACTTCCCTGGGCAGCCTGTTCCAATGCTTCACCACTTCTCTCCATGTAGAAATTTTTCCTAATATCCAACCTGAACCCCTGCTGGCGAAACTTGAGGCCTTTTTCTCCTCTCCTATCGGTAGTGCTTAGAGACTGCATCCAGGACGACCTGCTCCATTACTGTTCCAGGGATGGTGGTGAGGCTGATTGGAAAATTACAGGACAATCCTCCTTCCTGCCTTGTTTGAAGGCTGGAGTGACACTGGCCTTCTTCCTTTTCTCAACAAATCACTCCATCTTTCTGATCACTCTGCCTGAATTCAGGACACCTGAGCTTTACGGTACAAGAAGAAACACATCATC
>VZSV01000074.1:2927738-2945958 GCA_013398735.1 Nothocercus julius | reverse complement strand
TTTTTTTTTTTTTTTTTTCCTTCTTCTGTGAAGCAGGAGGAAGCAAATAAAATAGTATCTCTGCTCATCATAGAAAACACTCTTTCTGCAGCATTTTATGGATATGTCTCCTACAGGCCGTTCTACCACCTTGTCTCAGGCTGCGAGCAAGGATTTATTAAATGCATTTTAAAATGCCATTTTCATCTCTACTTTACCCCTTCTTTTAAACCAGGACTCAGACTTAAGCAGAACCCCTAAGCACTCAAATCACTAAATGGCCGTGTTTCGAATGCTACTCTGTGCCTGTTCTTATAATGTATGCTGTATGCGTTTGATTCAGGAAACAAGCTGCTCTGGGCAAAATACAGTGATTAATCTTCAGAAGCGTATGCTTCCAATTCAGGTAAGACTTAGGCCATGCACAGGCCTTTCTGTTCACTCACTTGGAATATGGGATAGGTGGGACACGAAGGTGAAGTTAAGCAGTGGACACATGGGGCTACAAAACTGGCACAAGACTGTGGGGTGATGAGGGTCCTCCTGGCCAAGTCTTTCTCCATAAGGATCCCTGTGAGCAAAAGGGCCTTCTAGAAGGTGCTGCAAGATCTCGTGAGCTTCAGCAGTGCCGAGGCCAGGTACGTTAAACTGGAAACCACCGCGCTGCACTGTTGTATGCACCGTGCCAGCATGGAGCTGAGCAGCAGAAGGCAAGTGGAAACTTGGGCACTTGCAGCATTTGCAGGAGCAGCGGGTGTCAGAGCACGCCGAAAATTTACAAACACGAAGGAACAGGTACCAGTTCCTGCTGTGTAGAGCCCGTGCCATAAAGTGACAGCTGGAAGTTGGTAGCCTTAGAAATAAATTCCAGGGAATCAAAGTCATGTCATGGCTACTGAGCATGAAGCCTGCTGTAACGTGGTCTGCCTCCCCTGCCTTTTCCTTCTTCATCCTCCTTTCTGTACTTCAGCTCACTTAGCCAAGTACAGAGCCATGCATCTGTTATCAGCAATTATAAAAAGCAGTGAGAAACTCCATACAGACCAACGTGGAGGGAGGGCAGGGCTCTCAGTGCAAATGCACAACACTGCTGGGCGTGCTGAGCCGTTCTGGACGATGCTGCAGCAGGCGCCTCTCCTGAACTTATTTGCTGTAATATTTTTAGCTGATGCTATTAGCGATGCATGATAAGTGATTCTGGATTGCCCCAGACTCACTCATACTCTGTCTGCCCCTTCCCTCCGCAATGACATGAGAGAAAATTTCAACTCCAGAAGTGACTTAGCTGTGCCTGGGACAACACTAGTGACCAACAGAACCCATCTGCTGTCCCAATGTCCTCCCCCATTTAATATGAATTGAGATCTTGTCCAAAACAAAACCCTCTTACACATTTTCTTTCTGAATGCCATAAACAAAGCACTGTCTATTCTCATTATACCAGTTCTTCATTTTCAGACTACGAGCAATCAATATCAACATTTTAAAACTTGTTTCTGAAAACAGATGCTTCAAGTTTTCATTTGCCCATTTAAAATACTAAGTGTCTCTTCATGGGATACAGATTCCATCCAAGCTCTGGGTGCTTGTGGGCTCGACCTCACCAAACACTCAGCAACACGATGGGCCCTGCCACTTAACTGATTGCCGAAGCCTGGACAGCGCTGCAAAGGACTGTGTTCTTGGGAGCCCTGCAAACCCACCACAGGGCTGGGCCACTCTTTGGTGCCTTGAAATGGCCACTTTGGCTCATTTTGCAGCAGGCAAGTGGGCTGAGCTAGCACTGCAAGAACGGAGACAGTGCACCCTCATTTCCTTCTAGAGAGGAAAGGGTGAGGAAAACTCACATCCATGGTGTGGCTGGAAGCTAGAGCAGGGAGAGATACATGTCATCCTTGAAAAGCAAAAAAGTGTATTTATATGCCATCTTATCCTGTGACAGGCTATGACTGAAAGGTGGAGAAAAAGGGACCCACAACAAACTCCTTTTCCTTTTCTGCCTTCCAAAGCTTCTCGAGAGCAGCCCAAGCATTTATTCAGCTTTTTCTGTGTCTGTTGGAAGGATGACTCGGACAACATACAGGAACCACGCAAGTACTTAACTGCTTTAATAAAATAAACTTACATAGAGCAACTCAAAAATGGAATGATGATAAGTCAGGGCACAGCCAGACAGCTTCACAATGCAAAGATCGCTGTTCATGAACAGTGCTGATGTGGTAGCTTTTTAGCCCACAGATCCCCCTATAAGTAGACGGAGTTGTCTTAATGTTGCTTAGTTACTTAACAACATCAGGACATAAGAGGGTCTAGATCACGGAGTCACAGAATGGCTGAGGTTGGCAGGGCCCTCCAGAGCTCAGCCAGCCCAATCCCCTGCTCCAGCAGGGACACCCAGGGCACGGGGCACAGGGTGGCAGCCGGGCGGGTTGGGAAGGTCTCCAGAGAAGGAGCCTCCACAAGGAGCCTCTCCGGGCAGCCTGTGCCAGGGCTCTGGCACCCGCACAGCAAAGCAGCTCCTCCTCACACGGAGATGGAGCTGCCTGGGTTTTGATTTGCCCCATGTCCTGTCACTGGCCACCACCAAGAAGACCACCACCCATCTTCTTTCAGTAAATCTGATATAAGAGGTAGAGATACCAGTTCTTAATTAAAACCCTCCAAATAACACTACCAGTTCAGTGGTGATGCCCACACAGACCCTGTTCGAAGGCCAGTGCTCGAGCCCCCCGCGTGGCTGCATGCTGACTTACCAAGCAGCTGCTCTTCAGTTCTTACCAGGTGCGAAACTGGGTTGCCTGGAGAAAGAGGGGCCGCAGTAGCACCTCTTCTTGGCCACATGCAGCCTGGATGAACCGAGGGTGAATTTCACACTGCCATCTAGTGGTTAACAAGCCCTTTCACTCCCAGATACCACATATCCTTTATCCCACGGCTTCTTAGGGACCAATCACGGGTAAAGCATTGCAGAGCTGCATTCCAGAGGAGTTGAGGTCGGGAGGGACCTTTGGAGATCATCTAGTCCAACCTCCCTGCACAAGCAGGGTCACCTAGAGCACATTGCCCAGGACTATGTCCAGATGCTTTGGAATATCTCCAAGGAAGAAGACCCCACAACCTCTCTGGGGAACATGTGGCAGGGCTCTGTCACCCTCATAGTCAACCCTCACAGTTCCTCGTTTTCAGATGGACCTTCCTGTATTTCAGTCTGTGCCCTTTGGTTCTCATCCTATCGCTGGACATCACTGAGAAGAGGATGGACCCATCTTCTTTATGTCCTCCCTTGAGGTAGTTAAACATGTTGATGAGATCTTGCTTCAATCTCTTGCACGCTGAACAGCCCCAGCTCTCTCAGCCCCTCCTCACAGAGGGATGCTCCAGTCCCTTCATCGTCCTAGCGGTCCTCTGCAGGACTCCTTCCAGGAGCTCCATGTCCGTCTTGCACAGGGGAGCTCAGATCCGGGCACAGGACTCCAGATTTGGCCTCACCAGCGCTGCGTAGACAAGGAGGGTCTCTCCTGATCATCTTCCTGTCCTTCATGTGCTTGGAAATGGTATCCAGGATGAGCTTGCTTCCAGGGATGAAGGAGGCTAATTGTCCTCTGGATCCCTGAGTCCTCTCCTTCTTGCCCTTTTTTTGAAAACTGGAGTGACATTAGCTTTTCTCTATTCTCCATCTCTCAAGCACCTCTCCTGCTTGCTCTTACTTTTCAAAGATAATTGAGAGTGACCTAAAAATGATGTAATGGAAATCTATAGCGAAGCTCACAGCCCTAGCCTCAAGGAGCTTACCTATGATAGTTCACAGAGACGTGCTGAGGTGAGGTTTCTATATGAATCTCTATACTTTTTTATATACCATTATATATATATATATATAGAAAGAGATATGAAAATATATATACATTTCAAATTCAGGGTCTATTCTAGCAGCAGAAGGCAAAGTATTTTTTTTCTGAGTAGGTAGATGCAGATCCTGAATTCGTAGAAGTGATTCTTTCTCAGTAGTGTCAAGAGCATCACTTGTGGTGTACGGTTAGGCTCCCATCTTCCAAGATTTCTTGTGCCTGAAGGGTGTATGCTCTTCAGTCAAGTGTTGCATTAGATAAGATAGAAGGAGGTGAGGGGAAGAGTAGAGATGAATGGAGAACTATGATTTCTAGCAGGGACAGATTGCTCCTGTTGAACCCTTGAACAGATGATTTATAGAGGCAAATTTTACCATCCACTTCAGCGATTTCATGTGCTGTTCAACTGCACAGAGTATTTTAAAATGGCAGTGCTAATCATAAGACAGAACTAAAGAGACCAGCCCAGACTGTCAGGTTCTGGAAAGAACATGGAAAGGGTTCTTTCCAGGAAAGGAAAAGGGAAAAAATCATGTTGCTGTTATATTCAAATGCCATTTTTCTACCTGTTACTGTTAGAATATTATAGTACCAAAAGTCTCACATTAGAGCCTTAAGGAGAGAGAAAATAATTTCATCTTGAGACACTTAAAAGAGATTATTTACATTAAAAAAAAATGCGGCATATGGACATCAGTGGACTAGAAGTAAAATGATGTACTGACTAATTAATATTTTTGCCTCAAAAAAGCCAAATAAGCCATCATATTACTCAAGTTTTCCAATAAATCTACCTTAAGCTGAAGCTATACTAGGGAAACCTGCTGCCAATCCAGAAGCCACAGGGGTAACCACGAATTAAATCTGTAGTCTTAGAAGGAGAACTGTGAAGCGCACACCTCATGACACAATAAAAACAGCCTGGCAAAGGCACTGATGTTGGGAAAGGGGCTAGGGCCCGGCTGGAGAACATTTTTCGCGGCACGGGTATTGCGTCCACCCTCTGGGATAACATCTGAGACATGTGGCTCAGGGTTTTAATGAAGATGCTCTCCAGACACAAACGCAGGGCAGGAAAACCACAACTGCGGTGTCTCCACCGCCCGCTTTGAACTTGCACGTAGGCAAGTCCACCAGCATCCACGAGGCCCTTAGGTGGGCCTTCAAAGGATGGCCCAACACAACTGCGTTTTGCTCATATACTCATGTATGAAAAGCAAACGAAGAAAACCCTAAAAGCTTTCAGGTGTTTTGTGCTCTTGCTGGGGCATGTGAGCTCTCTGTGAGCCCCTTGCCACTGCTGCACTGTGAATTGCCTGCTAGCACCTGGAAGGAAGTGTTTCCCGTGGCTAGAGTAATTAATTAAAAACCTTATCCTTGCTCGAGGTTACTGCTCCCACACCAAAGATCCATCAGTATCCATCAAGATCCATCAGGAGAGCATGCTCCTACTTGTCTCAGCATGGCCAGACAGCCACCGACAGGAGCATTTTGTGCTGGGGTGGTTTTGCTCTGACACAAAAGGACTTGCACAGTTTTGTCAGCAAAGTTGCAGAGATGGGAGTCAGTGGTGGGAGTCAGTAACAGCTTTGATAGACACTAAGCAAAGACACCAAAAACCCTCTGGTGAAAGCAGGCACAGGAAATTACATACTTAATAATTCTCCATACTCCATTCCAGGATGCAATCACACACACAAGGGAGTTGTACCAGTACAGTTTCCTTTTATACTTGAGGATTTTTATTACAGATGCCGCTGTAAGAAAATTGTACACAGCAGTCATATCACATGTTGTCAGTAACAATAGTATTTTTTCTGTTACAGATGAGGCCTTACAACAGATCAGCTGCATGTTTCACCCGACCATAGGTAGGTAGCAACAGCAGCAATACCTGTAGGTTACGGTTAATCCACTG
The DNA here is from genome assembly GCA_013398735.1 of Nothocercus julius. NCBI lineage: Eukaryota > Metazoa > Chordata > Aves > Tinamiformes > Tinamidae > Nothocercus > Nothocercus julius. Next base: position 2,940,213 of record VZSV01000074.1, on the reverse strand, counting down.
CTTCCTACTACAAGATTTGGCTGTTCATTATCCATCTTGCCCAAGATCAAGCTTTTATTTCCATAAGCTTCTGCCTCAGACCCATTTTTAAAATTAAAAGCTGGGTGGCTACAGCTGCAAGATGTAGTAAGGCAGCCTGTCATTTTCAGTTTGGATGGCTCAGTATATCTCAGCCATCACCCAACTGAGGCGCAGCTTTCCAAATTTAGTATATTTTCAATAAGAAACAGTTTAACTGCAAAGAAACATATTTTTCGGGGAGTTCTCTACTGGGACTTCAAATATGGTAAAAAAAAAAAAAGTTCATGTCCCTTTTAAGTTTTCATGGATCACTTTAAAAATGCTTTCTCTTATGCTAGGAAATGATTTAAAAAAATTATATGGCTTGTATTTATCAGTTCCAGTACCAAGAGCTGTTTTAAAGAATGCATTGTCCAAGCCTGGTTTAAGCTTCCGAAAATTATCTGCAGCATGGTTTAACTGTGACTTCAGCTTCTATTGGTTGGTATTAGACATTTCATTTGTGGTATAAATACCATTACTCATTTGTACCCTCCATGTTCAAAGGTATGTCATTTTAGACAAGCACTCTATGCTAAGGATACAGTTTATAAAAGCTGTTTACTGAAAACAATTCAGATGCAACAGCCTTCTTTGCAGGTGTGCACTTACTGAGCAGTTATGCAGTGTAGGTAAAACTTCAATTGCTAGGGAAAAAATAAAGAAAACCCACAATTTCTCTGCTGAATACATACATGGGGAAGAAATGAAATCCTACAGAAAAAGTGGCACTGAGGCATCTGTTGAGGAAAATTACCCAGCAACCCGCTTCCTTCCCTTCCAGTTTAGTGAACATAATGGAACATACTATAACTGGTTTTATTACAATTGATTACTTCAGTTTTGTCTGCTTATACATACACAAAAGGTAAGAAACTCGCCAACAATTTTCAGTTAGCTGAAAAGGATTCCAAGAATCTGAGCAGATTTTGCAAGATCTTCAATGTATTCTTCCTGATTGTGCAAGGCCAGTTTCTCTATGTAGTATATTTAAAGTGTCTGGGATCAGAATACACCAACGCAAAATATATATTAACGCAAGTCTAAAACCTCTAAAAGGGCTAACATTCAAAAAGCATATACCACACATGTCCAGAAACAAACAAAAAAATGAAACCCAGCAACACACTAAAACACTTCAGATAAGTATTGTAAGTCATTTGTTTTTATTACAAAATGACAGTAGCTGTTAGTTCATACAATAACATGTGTTGTCAGTATTGCGGAGCTGTTCCTGTATGCGGCAACAACTGCAGCCCCTGCTTGGCAGTCATCGGAACAAGGTTACTTTCTATCCACTAAAACCAAGTTACTTGCATTAATCACTGCAGAGTCTGATGGGACAGTGTTAGGTACAGGGGGCCCTGGATAGACAAGTCTGAGTGTGAAAAATCAGTTTAGTACCTTTTAATAAATACATAAAGTTAAACTTGCTATTTACTATGATATAAGTCTTTTATTTGGTACGTTTCACCAATAGCCATCAACAGTGACAGCAGTGACCCAAGAGACTATGTCTGCTTCTTCACTATGGCTGCAGCACTCCACTTTTTGTTACAATACCTCATAATCAGGGAAAACTACACAGTGTTTTATACTGGCTGATGCCCCGCTGCTTGGTATTTCTTTAGGACAGCTTGAGAGCTTAACACTGTTTTCTTTCACATTTGGTTACTGCTGCTTGTCTGTTGGCAAGCTCTGTTCAGTGCCCGAGCTGTGCTTATTCTTGAGTGATCTTCCGATGTATCTCCAGTATTCCTTTCGGATTGTGTCCTTTTCTTTAGCCAGAATTTCACACAGCTGAGAATGAATTGAGACATGGAAGTGTTATATGCAAATTAAGCAATCCTTAATTATCTTCATAAAACACATGGGTCAGGCAGCCTCAGAAATTCCTTTGGTACCAATAAAATATATTTTATTCACAGGTTTCCCCAGTGTTCAATGACTAGAAACTAGTAACTATCACCAATTCCAACTGGTAGCCATGCATCTGTCTGACAGTATACAAAAATCTCTTTCTAGTCTCATTTCAGTTGCAACTGTTTCCTCTATAACTTCCACTATTATTCTTTTCTCCTCCAGCCTATCAAGCCAAAAGTAGCCAACTGAAGCCAACTGAATAGTAGAAAGTCAATATCAAAGAACGGAAACTGGATAAACTGAGACGAGCATTGCCTGTGGCCACTAGATCTGACTGTGACTGGAACAGCAGTGCCCATGCCAGGGAATGATGCACACCCTGAGAAAGCACATTCTGAGATGCCATTAATATCAGTAATTACCAGCAACCTGCAAGAAGATGCAACTGCGGGGCAGGATGCACCCAGAGGGCAAGTTGGTCACCTCCTGACAAACGCTGCTCTCTAATAGTGAACTACTTGGTCCAAGACAACAGGTCAGATGGTTTGTTATTTTATTTTCAGTACTCCAAATGCAGTGACTGGAGCTGCTTCCCCATGGGCCTTCTCTCAGTGGGCTTTCCAAAAGATTTTCAATGCTTAAATCTAACTCTCACAATTTGTTAGGGCTGCTGCTATACAGTTAGAGCTGCTGCTGTGTAGTTACTTCTGCATTTGCTGAAGTCAAGCACAGAAGTCAAGCCTGCTTGCTGGTCACAATGTAGTGAATTCATAGCCTATCAATACTGCCCACAGATGCTCTAGTCAATTTTCATGTATTAATGTCTTGCTTAGCAAAAAGTAGCAGCTTCAAAGCCTGATTATCTGCAAAAGCCAAGCTCAGTGGAGTAACATTAACACCTCCCATGAAGCTGAGAGGAGCTCTGGGCAAGAACTGTTATGCTAATCACATTCATTCTGGTTTGGCTCGAAGAAAAGTGAATGAAGATTTTTTGGAAACCACTATACTGCAAGGAGTTCCCTGAACAGGAACCATAAAGTGCAACGTTTCAGAAGCCATTTATGCTCTGTGAGGAATGGTGCCTGACATCCCCTACTGATGCGCCGAGATTTTCAGCAGGCCTTCAGGCTACCGTCAGCTTTCTTAACCAGACCTAAGAAGTGCAAAGGGAATTTGAGATTCTATTAAAATACAAGTATTTTGAGGACAAGATCCACTAAATAAAAAAGTGAGTTTGTGGCACTACGTCAGCATTGGAAACTCTACACGTTTCCCTTCTTCTTTACGCAACATTACAAACTTTACTACCAGGTGAAAAAAATGTACAATGATGAATTCGTAACTGGCAAGTTAATATTTATAGCTAGAGAGGACCACAGCAATTATGTCTTTCAAGTCCAGCTTGAAAGCTGGAAACCACTGCCATTTATGAAAACTAATCCTATGTGGTCTGACAATAAGAAAACAATAGGTATTATCCCTGAAGTGAAAAACCAAGCTCTCCAACCCTACCTCTAATGCTTTGTTTAGCGTTTCTTCCTTGTTATCACACTGATTTTCAAGCATATCTTCATAAATGTCCACAAGAAAGGCAATCAGATAGGGCGAACTGTGGCTGGGCTGTAAATCCAACAGTTGCTCTAATAGGTTTGGGTATTTTGAAAGACCTCGATCCTGAAGAATCCTATAACAGAGTGAAAAACAATGTTAGTAAATTCGGTGCTAAGAATTATATTCTGGTTACGACTGATTTATTTTGAAATCACTTTTACGTTAAGAGATGCAAAAACAAGTGAGGCAGAAAGTAAGCAAAATAAATACAACGCAGCAACAACACAGCTGCAATTTGTAGTAAGCTATTAGAGTTACTCTCAGCTGTTACAGCTGCAACGCAGCAACAACACAGCTGCAATTTGTAGTAAGCTAGTAGAGTTACTCTCAGCTGTTAAGTGTAATTTCTTAGCAGAAAGCATACACTGAAAGCATACTCATACTTCCTGCTCCATACTCTTGAAACCAGTAATATTACAGAGTCAAGTTTTTCAAAGTACGAGAAACACTGGCAGTGCTCCCTTAAGAATTACATTGCTAGAAACTAAGTGCGAAGTTACACAGAGATTAAGTTAATACATCACCCCCCACAGAGGTTTCTACCTGCCCAACGATGTGTGTAAGACTTGAGCTAGAAAGCTGAAAAGCTACTGAGAAACAGCAACAAGTCAGCACACAGACACAAAATATAAGGGGTCCAGTACTTCAAGGAACTTTCCACAGATACCCTCTTTGCCCCATATATAAGGCTGCCTCACCCTTTTAAGTAGTTCCAAGCACTTTCATTATGTGGTACTGCTGTGATCATCTCGAGGGTGTACCTGTGAGAAAAAGATAACAAGATGGGAATGCAAATGCAAACATTTCAGTTAGAAATGACCTGAATGTACCCTGCTCTTTCCCAAGCATCTTTGTCTAGTCTATATTCCAGAATCTTTTTGTCAATCACCTCAGTGAGGTCTTGCATGGAGTGTCCTGCTATATAACAGCAGATTTCAAACAGGCAGGTGTTGTGAAAAGCAAATCTAAATCTCGAAGTGTTTCATTTGTTGGATTTTGTACAATAATAAACAATCCTTAAAATTAAGTTTAACTTCTTCCCCCAAAATACGAAGTAACATGACATATTCTCATGGCATAGCACAGCAAAGGGACAGCTTGTGTCTTGATGCTCAGTGAGTGTGAAGGTGAACAAGGAGGGACTGCAAAGGGCTGGAGTGATAAAAGCACAGTGTCAGCTTACGTTGCTATTATTGCAAGGTACCTATTTGCAGAACTTCTGTTACGAACCCAAACAGCTGCACCTGATAAAATCCAGAGAGAGGCACAGCCTGAGCTTTAACCTGACACAGCCTCCTGCAGAAGTTCCAGTAAAGAAAAGCAGCAGTGAGAAACCACCTCCGAACAAAGAAACAATAGTTGCCTGCCATGTTTCATGCCATGAAGCCACATTCCAGGCAGAAAAGGCTGGCTTACATCAGTATGTAAAGACATCCATCAGGAGTGGTGATTACGGAGGATCTTCTATGACCAATGTATTTAACCTTTTATTTATTCGCTTTTTAAAGTGAGCCTATCCAAACTCTCAGTCTTTCTTCCAAAGCATAACTTAAAAAAAATGTAGTACCTTGTTCTTGTTACTTCTACAAGTATCATTTCTTATTTGTAGCCCTGCCAGCCCTGATCAGTACCCTGAGATGTGAAACCCAGACAAGTTTTTTCTTAACTCTGTCTGCAATAATACAAATGCCTGAAAGCCCAGATTGTCTTCAATTACAAACATATTGCTTTGGAACAGTTTCCAAATCAGTGGTTCCTTAAAACTAGCCAACATTTAGGCAGTCATTTTTGTGCTGACTACATATTTCTGAAAATTCGTTTCTTTTTCTAGCTGTATGAGATGCCTAAAAAGAGGTGACGCATCTTCCTAGAAGTTCTGCTCAGGTTTTCATCAAATTATTGCAACTACTGTACAAATAAAACAGTAGTTTAGTATAGTCTCAGCACACTTATATTAGTGCAGGACAAACAGTGCTTCTCCTTCCAAAGTTTCTAGCCTAGTCTTCTCGGTAGGATATAAGATATGAGCAGCAAGAACAGCTTATTCACATGTAGGCTGATTCACTTTTAAGCAGTGGACTACAAAATGCCAGCGGTTTTGTTTCCAAAGCAAACAGCACGACAGGAAGACAGCCAAACGAGACAAGCTTATCCAAGGTAAGCACAGCTTGTAGACACGTTGGCACTACTGGACACATTGCAAATGCCCAGGCTCCTGATTTACCATCCATGAGAGTGTGCCCAAGTGCTGCTTTAAAAACCATGACAGGCTCAAGAAAGTCAAGGTCTGTGAAAGCATTCCTTTACTCATATGTAGTGCAGAATGTAATAATGAACAGCATTACTTACTGGACTTCTCTGTCTAAGACTGCCGGATCATCATAGCCCGTGGTGTTGAAAATTACAAAGTGCCTTTGATTCCAAACAGAGTTGTTTCTCACATCCTCCCTCAGAAGCTGGTCTACGTATTCTAGTTCATTATCCCACAACTTGAACTCCTAAAAGAAAGGGAAGGTGGGAAGAAAGATACAATCAGAACATTTTTCTTTTCCAAAACTTTCTACTTGATCCTAAGCTTTTTGCACTTTAGATACAGAGAATTTTTTAAAAGAACTCAGCCCGAAGTTTTAAGAAACATAAGCAAATGTGCACCAGTAACATGCTGCAAACAGTATTAACAGCCAATTATTAAACCTGTACACATAAGAACAAGTGGCCAACTGCAGATCTTCATAATTTGCTGGAAGCTAAGTTTATACCTAAGCCCTGCCATCCATTGAAAGGCATTTATTTCTTTCCTTCAGCTTAAGAATCAAAATGCTGAGTTCCATTCAGGTTGCATTAAAGAAGTAAAACTTGACAAGCTGAGGAAAACACTTAGTAAAACAACAGTTCCATGGATAAGATACCTGAATAACCCACTGTCTGTGCTGCCAGGCATGGTAGTTCTTGGCATCCTGGTTAAGAATGTCAGCTATAAAATCAAGTTCTTGAGATGGATCCTGCAGCCATTCAACCAGTACCCGTCTGTGATGCCTAATGACAAGCAGAGGAAGCTACTTATAGAATAGGCCAAAAAGCTTTCAAATATTTCAAATGAAATATCCCAAAACTTTCCACATGATCCTGAGAAACACAAGATATAAACACATAATGCAGTAAATTCTTATGAAATGTACATATGGGTAAAATATCTCATTTCAGACAAGTTACATTTACCTTAGCTCGTAAATTCTCACTTTCAAACTTGATGAGGCCAAAGCACTCATCAGAATAAAATGTTATAATACTATATATTATCTCTAGCATTAAGACCACTGCTGTTTTCTTCCAATTCACACTCTCTGGGGACAAGCAGCAGATAAGCAAATTCCAAGTGCCAACAAAGGAAAACCTACTCACTTGTCATTGTTTGCTATTTCATTTTGATTCTGTCAGATTCTGACAACTTAAAAATTAAAATAAAAAAAGACCATTTGAGTATGTCATATTCATACATTTAGAACAAATTTTGAACAAATTGCGGGTACATGGAACAAACGGCTGGTTAAATGGAACAAATTCCATTTAACTCCTGTCCATGGTGGTAGAAGGAAAGAGCATTAACTAGGATCAATAGTTGCAACATACTGTAGATAAGGGAAAAAAAATGCAGAAACATAAAGAACTGAAAAGGTGACTTTACCAGACTTGGTAGTTCTTTGGCTGATCTTCAATAATAGCTGTAATATACTTAAGTTCCTCATGGAGATCTTTTCCCAAAGACTGCAGGAGGACTCTCCGAAAATGCCTGTATAAAAGTCAAGCATTCATTGCGACAGAGCTTTTTTAAAATTTGCAAAGAAGAACAGAGAAGAAACAAGAACAAAGGTTTCTTAAACACTGAGAAGGTCAAAAGGCATGTAAGAAAATACACCACATACTCAATTCAATTAAAGGCCATTCAATTACTGAACAGTTGGCAGCAACTGGAATACTGTGTTGTAACCAGTTCTATGTTACCTTTGACCACAGCAGTCCTAATTTTCAAACCAACCTGCCTAGGGGCACTAGTTAGGTCACTACAGAAACTATGGCTATAGGCTTAAAATAGTACAAACTTCCAGGTTTTGTGCAAGTTAGCAGAAAACAACACACAGGAGGTTACAACACTTGAGGGTTAAAAAGTTCTTCCCCAAATAGCAGAAACTTTTTTTTTCATTATCTACCTAAACATTAAAGCGACATTTCCTTTAAAATGCACTATTAGTAACCACCCAAAAAGTATCTGAAACGTGACAACTAGCAGCTATTCGGCTTTTGAACCTGTTCTCAAAGCCAGCTGAAGGTGCTTTCCACATTTTGGTAAGGCTGCACTATCAGGTTAAGTGACTTAAAATCTGATTTTAAAAAGCTAGGCTTTTCCTGCCTGCTGTGGTAACACTCTCAAAACCAAAGGAAAATAAATCAAAATAAGATATGGAAAATACTGAAAGTGCACTCTCTTTAAAGAGCTTAATGGAAGCTTCCAACACCCCTTGTTAGAAATGTCCCACCCTGGTTATACTAACAGAATTTTTACAGAGAAGAGGCTGTAATCTACAGATTACAGTAGTAATGCCAAGATCACCACTCACCAAACTGTGTAGTTTGCAGCATTTAACTCAATGGCATCTGCAGTTAGCTTGAAAGCTCTTTCGCTTCTTTCATCCCGCTGCAGAACAGCCCGGAAGTAATCATACACATCTCGGACTAAAGAGATAATAAACAGCACGTTAGCCAAGCTTGTATGAAAGCAACCTGGTTAAGGGCTAAGGTTAGTAACTCTCCAAAGTTACTCTGCATACGTCAAGCATACTTCCTGATGGCTGTAGATGCACACTGCTCTGGCAGTGCAGCTCACTGAAACCTATAATGACAGGGTTTGTAAAACACTTTTCCACCTCTTCAATTCACTACGTGCCTTCTGAAGAGCATGCAGGAGAGTCAGAAAGGCACCTTGCTGCATAGTCATACTGCTTATCCCCATGCAACAATCCCAAGTGTCTCCGTTCTGCTCATGGACTGCAGCTCTACTGCTACATGAACTATGCTGTCTGCTGTGCGTGCCTGAACCTTAAGGTTTTAAAATAAAACCTTGGCTAATTAATTTCCAAACTTGACTCTAGAGATTGTAGACCTAAAGGCCGCACTCAGACACCCTGCTGGGATATATATTAATGTAGTTTGCTCGCAGTGATGCACTGCACGAGAAAAACATAGCAGAACCCTCGGGGTTTTGCGTATTAACAGTGCTAGCAGTTTTACACCTTAACTCGCTCAGCCGAAGCACAGGAGAGCTTACATTTCTCACTGTAGATGATCTGCACCACGGGATTTGGTCCGTCGTTTTGAGGCACGGGCTCAATATCCGCCCACTCCTTCCTGTCCCTGTAAACACATGATTTTCTGCTCAGATCCATTACAGAAATAACGGAGGAGGGGCGTGCGCGCGCCGCCCCAAGCAGGGCGCTCCACGGTTATCACTGCACCTCCCCTGATCGGCGCTCAGCCGCCTTCCTCCCTACCTTCCCTCCCGTCCACCTGCTCCACCACGAGGGCCGCCATGTCGCGCCGCACCCCCGCGGCCACCTCCGCGCACGCGCGGCGTGACGTCACGGGCGGCGCCGCCACCGCCCGTAACGGCCGCCCGAAGGCTGAGGGGGGTTGTCGGTACTACCTGTAGAGCACGTAGCCGCCGCCATCGTCGCCGTCCTCCTCCTCTTCCAGCAGCTGCCCCAAGCCACCCTCCGCCTCGCTGCTTCCCTCCTCGGGCTCCGCTACGGCCGCCGCCGTTGTCGGCTCCGCCGCCATTGCGCTGGCGGACACCGCCCCGCTGCTTCCGGGGGAGGAACCATAGAGGCGACAGGCGGCGGCGGAGGCAGAGCGGCCGCGAGGCGCATGCGCAACGCGCCGCTGGCGCGAGTGGAGCGGGCAGGGCCACACAGGCAGACTGACCCGCAGACTGACAGGCGGACTGACAGACTGACAACCGCCGCGCCCACCTCAGCAAGGCCCCGCGCGCGGCGGGGAGATACCGGCTGCGACGCAGCCCGCGGCGGCCTCATCGGCGCCTGGGCCGCGGCCCCTGCGCTGTGACGGGGAGAGCTACCCTGGGCGGGGGGAAATAATAGAGAAATAATAAAGGGGGAGGGGAGAGGAGAGGGATAGGGAGAGCAGGAAAAGCGGAAACTCCCTTCAAGGACCAGAGGGGAAGAGCAGGGTGAGGATGAGCATCCTCCGCTGCGTGGCCTCTCTCCAGCGCAGCAGGCGGCACCTGTGAAACGGGTGATTTTTGCAGAACTGCAGCAGAGCTGAGACTGGGAGGGAGCCCTGGAGAGCCCAGGAGCCACACGACTCCCCCCAGCACAGCGTGCTGTTCGTCAGGACTGTGCACTGCATAGCCGTGTCGGCTGCCAAGCTTCTGGGCATGCATATAAGTATTTATCAGCTGTTTAAGTAACATCTATGTGGCGTCATTCTGGGTTCTCTCTAGCATAGAGGAAAAAAATGCATGGGGGGAGAGAAAAACCTGCAAAACAAGATGTGTTTTGCAGAGCAGTTTTTCATTCCAGTGGTAGCTGCTTTCCAGGAGAACCTGCCTTAACATCTGTACTGGGGCTCACAGATGCGAGGCCGTGAGAACAACAGCATCCGAAATACCCCGTAGAAATGCAAGGGCAAATTGCCACGGAGGAAATGCAGTAAAACATACATACACAGAGACAGAAGTATCCAGCAGTACCGGGGTGAAAGAAACAAGTTCTAAAATGCAGAACTTTGAGGGAAAAAAAAAAACTGTAAAAAGAAAGTCAGGAATGTTAAAATTACACACAAAGGAAAGAATGATCTCAAGAATGCAGAAGAAAATACAGAAAATATTTTAAAATGACAAAATTGCTAAAAACAGGATATTGATGCAGAAACCCTCCAGTCACCAGGATGGAACCAAAAAGAATCAGAAAAGCGAAAGGAAAAAATGACATGAGAATGTTTGCCGTTCTAGATTTTCAGCTCAGTCATGAATTAAGGAAGTGTAAGTGAAGGTTTAAGTAATGACAGCGATATTAGTCAGTGCAGTAGAGCTGCTTGGTGACCCAGTGCATGGTAGATGACATGATGATAAAAATGACTGAATGCAGCAGATTACAGATTGACAGCATTTGGGAAGGACAGGGAGACTGTAATGTGGATGTTTTTCCCATATAGCCAGAGTAATCAAGAAAGTAAGGAGACTTCTTTGATAGTTGGTCTCCATCAGTGCCAGTCCTTTAAAAGAAAAGGAGGAAAAAAAATATATATATATAAGGAGTTTCTAGTACTTGCTTGGGAGAGGAGGGGCTCATTCATCATGGTGACATATTTTCTAAGGTACTCTTAAGTCAATTGCCCTTTTGCCACTTTCACTACAAATTTAGGTGTGATCAAGCAGCTTGCATGGTCTAATGACTGTACGCATATGTCAGTATAAAACTAACACAGTATGCATATTTCAGTGAAAGAAGGAATCTTTTAAGGCAGCGCTTGTTGCCTTGTAAGGGCGAGTGCAGAAGGGAAAGACACTGACGTGCAGAGGGAAAGGCTGCACCACGGACACCAAGGGAGCAGATTCATATCTAGGATTCATCCTTAGGAATCTGTTTTATCAGATCTGTTGTTCCAGCAACAGTTGGTTTCCTTGATTTTGCCTCCTTCGGAGCCACCACGGGCCGACAGGTCCGTGTCCAGGGCCATGGCTCAGGCCGGCACGTCTACACCGTATCTGCAGCAGGTCTGCACTAGGCATTTATGTCCTCGGAGTGGCACAGCAGGACAAGAAACAGCAGGACAAGGACCAAGCGCAGGCAGAGAACGGCAGCAGATGCGGTAGCTGCCCCCAGGACCACAGTGTCCTGTGTTCCCAGTGTGATTTGGAGGATTGCTGGAGCCCAAGGTCTGCTCCTAGCGGCTTGATGGGGGTGGCTTTGCAAAGCAAGGACCCTGCCAGGAGGCTGGAACTCCTCACAGAGAAGCTGTGCCTTTACAAGAACAACCGAGGAGTCTGCAAGCTGAGCGAGTTTGAAAACCATGAGCTTAACCTGAGCTCTGAAGTGAGAGAACAGACCAAAACCTTATGGGATCAAGGCAAATCCTTCCTTAAGCCACAACAGGCTTCTCCTCAGACTGATTTTCTGGGTCTGCTGCCTGTGTGCTACCTTCAGTCCTGAAGCACTCTAAAGGTATTAGCCAGCCCCGGAAAGCGTGATTCCACCTTACAGAGCAGTACCTTGAGGTTCTGGTTACATACCTGCTGGCCTGGACTCAGTAACAGCTTTGATACCTGTCCCTGTACTTTACAAAGGATAATAAAACCTTACCTTAAAAATATGACTCCAGCAACTAGGGACTTTTGGAAGGCCGAAACCATAAACAGGACAAAAGCTGTTGATAAACAGGGAGATTAAATTCTTGTCCATGCCTGAGCAGCACAAGGAGAATAACTGCTGTTTGCAATAGGAGCCTAGTCACTCATGCAGCATATGCAGCAAATGAGGACCCTATTTTTTTTTCTTTTTTTCCCCCTATTTTTCTTTTTTCCTTTTTATTTTTTTTTCTGGTTTCCCCCCTCTTCTTCTTTTTCTTTTCTTTTTTTTTTTTCCTCTTTTCTGTTTCTTTTTTCTTTTTTTTTTCTTTTTTCTTTTTTTCCCCCCCCTTTTCTCCTTCAACATTCGCGGCATAAAACGCACTGCTCGCCAGTGCCTGCGTGTAAATAAACCGCGCAAGGCCCGGCCCGCGCGTGCCGGGTAGGGGTGTGCGCGTATCGGGGCGCCCGAGGGATTCCCAACTTCGGTGACGCATTTTCTTTTCCCGACGAGCGTCCGGCTGGATGCGGCGACCCCACGTCCTTGACGGGAGCACCGCCTTAAAACAGCAGCGCGGTTGT
>VZSV01000074.1:2841469-2927093 GCA_013398735.1 Nothocercus julius | reverse complement strand
CGGGGGCCGGGACGCGGCCGGGCGGTCGGCGCAGCCTCGCGGGAAGCGCCCCAAAACGCTGGGATGGCTGCGTTTATACCCGCGGAGGTTTCAACGTCCTTGCGGTGCTCTGGCGCTGCTCCTGGCTGTGCCGAGGTGGGTTCCCACCGGCGTTAGCTGTGGGCAGGATTTATCCCCTTTCCTCTCCGCCCCTGCCAAGTCTCGCATCTTGGCTGGAGTGCAGGAATTTTGGAGGATGCAGGGGCTGGAAGCAGCCGCCTGAACGCAAAGTTGCTTAACAGCCACAAAGCCTTCAAAAGCAGCCGTCCTGTGCAGAGCAGAACCACCCCAGCATGTTCTTCTTCTTTTTTTTTTTTTTTTTTTTTTTCATTTTTTTTCCCCATTTTTTTCTTTTTTTCTTCTGGAAAAGCTTCTCTGGTGGTTGATGGTAAGAGCTGATGTTCAAGTTGCAATGGAGGCAGAAACAGCATTGCTCTTTCCTCCCAAGATGCCAGTGCCAGAGGGGTAGTGCGTGGTTGGTAGTTTTAAGATTCAACTCTCTTCTTCTGCTTTTTGGAATCTCTTAAGTGGGATTGGGATTGGGATGGGGTGGGTGATCTGACAGACAGAGGCGAATGGAGAAAAGCAATTACATATACCTGTTTTTCATAGAAAACCAGCCTAAGTGTCAGGAGGCATACTTCCACAGGAGACATGTGTAAAATTATCAATGTATTAAAAAAGTTTTTTTTTTTTCTTTTTTTAATGTTTCTACTTTCTGAGCTTTCAGAGTGCTCACATCTTCAAACTTTTGTCCTCTGCCTTGAACACCAAAGTCTTACTTTGTCTCCCATGGTTCTTTCTCTAAGATGAAACAGGACCTTGCACCTATTCCTGTGGTCAAGAGCAGGGATTTTCAGGAAGTAGCTTCCAGCATACAGAAAAATGGTAGGGATCTTAAACAAGGGTCAAGAGGAGAGTCGGACCAGTGTAGTGGTAGATTTCAGGGGAAGAGGAACTTTTTAAGTTGACATGGGGTTAAGGTGTTGTGTGTGTGCCCTGCACAGTTACTTTCTGCATGTGATGAAGTTCAGGAAGGCTCCTGCAGCACTGCTGTGTGCAGACCCCAAGGCCAGATAACTTGTGCTGCCCCTCCGGAGCTAGCCCGGGATGTGTCCGGGTGGAAATCCTTCATCACTCGCTTGTGTGCGAGTTTGCAGAGGAGCAGCGCACCCGAAACTCTGCAAAGCAGCTGCTCCTCTTGCACGAGGATGATCCAGGCCACGAGCCCCTGTCCCTGCTGCCTCCTGCCATGCCAGGAGAGGATGTGTGATCCTTGCTAGTAGGAAGCCCAGCTTCAGGGAGAGTGGATAACCTCCTTGCAGTTTGCTGTCCGAAACCTGACAACAGCGCCGCTTGCAGATCGCTAATAAGATCGCTAATAACTAACTGCTCCTTGCCTTGTGTTTGGTTTAGCTGAAGGCAGGTACCTGACTCAGAGTGCTTCTGGCGCCTGCAGAAAGCTGCCATGAGACATAAATGACTGAGCTTGAAGTACGGACTTGATGCCATCCCCTCTCCACCAGCTGTCTCCATGAAGAGGAGTGAGGATGGAGTGGGAAAGCAGCACAGCAGAGGCTGAGGAGTTCAGACACAGGGGCCTTGCTGACACCCAGATCTGACCTGCCGTGGGCGCTCTGCAGCATGATCAGGATCAGGAGGAAAAAGCTGTGGGCATCCTGCTTCTGCTTTACAGCTGCCCTTTTCCTTGTGGTGACGCTCCAGGTACTGGGATAAGGGGGGAGAGGGCTGCCTGGTGCGTGTCCTCAAGGCCGTGTGTTTGAACTCAGGGGGCAGGAAAGCAAGGCTGGACCTGTTTCATTTTAAGGCGACTGATAGCCAAGGAAAATCTGAGCACATCAATAGATGGTTGTGGCACCTCTGTCCAGCAGTTGTGGTTCAGTGGCTGTTCTTGGCATAGGGAGGCCACTGGTCAATAAAAAATGTCTGAGAAAAGAATCAATGTGGAGGCATATTGATTATGGCTAGGGCAAGACAGACCAGCCTTTAAGTAAAAGAGAACAGGTTTTAGACAGAGTCAGCCTTGGCCTGTGGTCTTGGGAGTTTTGGAGACTTTAGTCATGAGAAGGCCAAGATCTATCCCAGAGAAGTCTTTGCATTTGCACTGAGCCCATAACTAAGGTCTTGGTTCAGACCAGTGACTCACATAAGTAAGAACGGAGCCTTCAGCAAGAGCTTCAGTGAGGGCGGCTGCATGATCTCCATGCCTCCTCCAAGCTGGAACCAGCTACTGGGGACAGTTGCTGTCCCCTCAGTGGTCTATGTTGGTTCTTTTCCTTGGAACAGAGCATCCCATGGCAGTGTGGCTGTTCTAGCCTGGGGACAACACTGGGGACAACAGGCTTTTGGAGCTTTACTGGGAGGGTTTGTGACTCCCCTGTGGCTCCACTGCTCAGTTTTGGATCTGGTTAGAGCTGCCCTGTGTATATCAGGGTTTTACGTTTGGGAGCGTTCACTGTACAGTGAATTGTCCAGGGTCATCCTGATGCTTTTCACTGGAGGGGCCTCATGTTCCTGTGCTCGTCCCCATGAGCTGTGCATAGACAGGGGATGTTGCAGTCCGCAGGAGTTCAGAGAGAGCTACCTGTTTTTCTGCACAAATACAGAGACTCCTTAAATTCTGCCGGGGCAAAATTTGCATGCAGAAAGGGAATACATGGCTGGAAAAACTGCAACATGTGATATTTCTAGACTAATTCGAACTATATTACTATACAGATATCTATACCTTTCTGAACTGTCAGACACATGAGTCTTTCCCACAGCCAGTATCCTGTCTGCTTGCCAGTGTGGGAGTGTTTTCTGCTTTGTTTTGTACAGCTGCACTCTGCACAGCCTTCTGTGTGTGCTCCAGTATCCTGCGTTTCACAGAGGCTATTTAGTCTACTGACAATCACTGTATTTTACTGCACACTAAGACAAAATGACGCAGCAAACAGCAAAATGAATACAGGCAATAAAGCTATCAGGGAAGATAAATGCTTCTAACCAACTTAGTATAAACAACACTCTCCCACTTTCCAATATCCTCCTTCATGGCAGCTGAAGAGTCAAAGTGCTGTGAGCCAAAGCTGTCTGGTGGGTCATGGTTGCCCCTGTCGTTCCTGGAGCTGTTTGTGGGGTGGTATTAGGTGCTGTCCATGAAGATGCACACGCAAAATACTGTTTGCACAGTAACAGGAAGGTTTTAGCCCCACTAAAGCTACGAGCAGTTGCTGTGTATCCTCCAGCAACACCTTCTTGCAGCATTTCTGCGGCTTCACTTACCCTCTCTCAGAAGATTTCTCTGCCCAGTGGCACTTTTATTAGTGGTACTACTTATGGAGAAGAGTGGTGGTTCAGTGAGCACCACAGCTCCCAAGGACTGCTCTTTTTTTGTGGACTTTTGTCTTCTGGGTGAAGGTGATCAGTGTTAGGGGCTTCTCCCATGAGTGGAGAGTTTTTTAAGGTTCCTTACTGAATTTCTGATCTGCAAGTTACAGCTTGCAATAGACTTTCTCCTTCTCTGCAGATGTTGAGGGGATTTCTCTGCTCTGACTGGCTGTAGGAACATGACTGTCTTTAAGACCCCTCTGTATTTGATATATTCAGCCACACAAAGGTGGGGTGGGCACAGATGGCCACACAATTGGCTTGTTGCTTGTTTGCAGCCTATTTCTGGAAGAAGGCTGGCTACTGAAGGGCTGTACTCTATTTTGTAATTTTCCAGGGAGAAAGTAAAAGTTACACTGTTAAATCTTATGTGACTTGGCTATACCTCAATACAGAAATACATTTCCTGTCTCCTCCACACAAATTTGAATTAAAGCCCTCTGTATTCTGCTGTAATGTCACCTGGACAACCACCGCAGCCAGTGAAATGCACCCACTTCTTTGTCACACAGTTACACCGTGTGATATATGTATGTTCTTTTCCCTGAAGGTGATCACCGAACTGGGCAATTCGGAGAAGAAGGCTGCAGTAATCTCCAGTTTACAGGGTGGCCTATTAAAGCCCGAGCAGAGACTTGCTTTTCAGTTCAAGAAGCAAGAACTTCATGGCAACTTCAAGACGGAGGCTGATACAGGGACCGATGGAAATCGCTACCCCATCCTGCTCTGGTGGTCTCCCCTGACTGGAGAGACAGGGAGATTGGGTCAGTGTGGAGAAGATGTTTGTTTCTTTACTATAAACAAGACCTACCAGCACCATCAGATGACAAGAGCATTTCTGTTCTATGGTAAGGAGATGATTCTTTTGGGAAGGTGTGACTTTCCCTCCTGTCCCATCATTTCTCTTCCTGATTAAATACTGTAGGTAGGAAGGACCAAGGAACAGAAAACATGAATAGTTCAAGTTGTTAATCTTCACCTGGTGTTGAATATCATCCACAGAGATCTAGAGATGCATATTTAATACAGCGGAGCTCTGCACAGTGACCATGCATATCTGTGGGATGACTCTTGCTTTGTCTCCTGCTGCTTTCCAGTCACATGTGCTCCCTGCTTATGAGAGAAATGATCATTTCCTTTAGCTGCCAAGTCCTGAAAAGACAGTCTGAGATCAAGCCAGCTTTTCCCGGTCCTCTGGCTTGTCAGCCCTTGGAGAGGTTCTGCAGGGCCTTTGTTACACTAGTGCAAGTCTTTTGTTTTAATACGATGCCGTCACTGGTAGCTGTGCAGAGCCCCAGCCTTCTCTGCCAAGAGATTGCCATGGAACTTACTAAAAGGAATCTATTGATTGTGCACAGAGAATAGCAGTTAGTGCAACTTTCTGAGCTGTGCTGGCTGTACTGCGTAAGAAACTCTCTGTTGCTTGCACTGTCAAGTGAGTCTGCAAAACTCACAAGATACATCTTTTAAAAGCAGGCTTTAACTTTCTTCATTTATTTTTTATTTTATTTTTTTTTTCCCCCAGGGAGTTACTTTTCAGAGAAAAACTGAATTTTAGGTGGAAGAATAAAGAAAAATGTGTTTCTGTGTGATAGGTTCAGCTCCTTTGTCTGGAAGTGAAACAAAACAAAACAAAACAGTTCTGATCTTCATTCACTAAGGCCAGATACAAGTGAATTGGAAACACTGGGAAAAAAAAGGGCTTTGATGTAGTTGTTAACAATGAATGAAAACTTATGATCACTCATCTTCTCAGAGCTCCAAGTAGGTCATTGTTGTCTGTTGGTAGCACAGTGGTCAAGTCTGAAAGAGAAGGAAGAACCACAAAGGAATGGGGAGCTGACCCAGTTAAAGACAAGGAAAACTAGGTTCACATCACATGAAAGCTGTAAAGACTGATATTTTTGCTCTCTGGCAGTAATTCTGTTTGTCTGCTGTAGCTTTAGCACAACAGTTGCTGTTCATTTTTAGCAGCCCTATGGACACAATTTACTTATATACTTTTGAGGGTCTATTTATATTTGACTCTCACAGTATTTTTTTTTTCTTGTTCTAATCATGCTGATTCGGAATTAAATATAAAGAGAAGTGTTAAAATATGAAAAAAATATTTTGAAGCCACAACACATGATCACATAATGCTAGGAACTTCTGACACAAAACTAATAATGATACTGAAAGCAAAAATAACGCTGCATCAAGATGAAAAACCTTACAAACATACACTTGCAAACCTAACATACACACTAGCTTAGGAAGCAAGGCTTGCAAATGTCCTAACCTCACCCACAACATATGCACACACTCTGCCCTTGATGTGCTTTGCAGTAGGGCTGCAAAAAGGCACATTTTTGTGTTCCAGAATTTCCCCTTCCAACAGCCTGGTGAGTGCAAACCGGAACATTTGCGTTCTCATGCTGAGGTTGGAACAGGGCACAGTTTCACCTTCCAGAGAACATGCTTCCACTTTCACATAATATTTTGCTAGTGAACTAGTCAGGAGGTTAAAGGTCCAAAACTTGAAAAGAATATTAGGCAAAGAAAAGGGGCGTACAGATGTTCTCCAGCAAATGTGGTGTGTTAGAAACCCCCAGTTTCCAGCAGCTTGTCCCTGTTTATTGCCTGTGTGATGTGTGATGACTTGGTCAGATGCCACCATCTCCTGGTTGGAGGCCACTTTCTAGCCTTTTCAGACTATATTGGAGAGTTTCCGAATTTTACCTTTCCAAAGTAACATACATTACACAGTTTTGTATGTAGCATGAGATAACGAACTCTGCTGCTTCTGAGGGCCTTCTGAGGGAAGGAGCTGGTGCCTTTTTTGTGCTAGGGAGTTGAGTCCTCACAGCATGAATCTTGAGTGAAAGACCTGTAGAGATGCAGAACTGATCCTGACAGCATCTGTCATTCTCTGCTGCACTTTGCCATGTATCCAAGATGTCTTAATTAATAGTTTGGAAGTTGAAATTGCTCAAACTTACAAGCTTTTGTGCTGCTTTATCCCCTCATATGCTTATTAATTTCCTTCATCTTGCAGGGTAGGTAACATGGTGTTATTATCTTCCTTTTATTCCTTAAAAGCTTTTGTCTACTTGCTGGGCTGAGATCAAGTGTTATATTAAAATCAGTCACTTTGATGTACTTTTATCTATAATGCATTTTTCTCTAAGTTTCTCCTTGCCTAATTCTCTCTTTGTTTGGTAAGTTTTACGTGTTCCACTTCTATCTCTCTCTCATCCCTTTGTCTCCCTCCTCTTCTGTGCATTTTCCTTCGCAGTCTCCATCCTCTTGGCCACTCCATCCCATTGCCTCTTGGAAGGAACAACCATGCAAGAGACCCTGAAGAGCTATGGCTTCAGTCCACAGTATTTCGTTATCATCTGTGTGTCCTGCTGCTTTTCCTGGCATCACTTGGAACAAAACATTTACAAAATCAAATAGGCCTCACAAGTTATTCCTCTGAAAATCTAATTCACTTTTACTTTGCATCACCTTCTCCCATCACTACAACACATCAGAAACAGAGGAAGCAAATAATATTTTTCAGCAGCTGGTGTACTCCTTGTCCCTCTCAATGCTGAGACTCAGGTGGCCTTGGGACCATTCTTTAGTGGAAAACAAGAATGTCAAATATTTGGTGATTTTAGTGCATTTAGTGCTGATGCCCATGAAGGATGTTACTTTATAGGACGGGTTTGTGCTATTGGCTCCTAGTATCCTTTCCCACTGCAGTAGTGAAGTCTTCTGTTTCTTGTAAGGTCACCCTTGGGGTCAACTCGGAGCCACAGAGATCGTTTGGCATGTTTTTCCTTCTTTATTTATTAGCTTTTTTTTTTGTGATAAAAATTCTGCAAGATAATTTGTCAGCTTTCTCTTTTTTTTTTCAATCAGTGGGTTGAGGTTAAGGGTAGAAAAGGGCACCAAAAGCTACGTAAGTGTGACTGAGATGATGGAATGGTTTATCCCAAGAGAATGGTTTTGTGATATTTTCTAAAGATGGTCAAACCAGCTCTTCAGTGTCTGTTTTGTTTATGAACCTGCCTTGCTTGACAGTAGTGACTACGAGTTTCATATATTCAGTTGCTGACACTTCAGTCAAGGCCACTTGTTACTGTGGTCCTAAGAAACTGAAGAATTCTCTTAAAAGAGATTTATTAGCTTTACCTTTAATCTGCAGTCAGGCTAGTCAGGTGAGTATGGCCAGCTGTACGAAGGGAAAAGATCAGATTTGTATTTTGAGTTACGAACAGACCAGCTTTTCAGAAAAGTCTTCTGGATTTGACCTAAAGACTCCACCAAAGTCTTTCTTCCTGTATCCTCCCACAGTTTTCTGTTTTTTAGAGTTCAGTCATGGTTCTTCTACTTTTGGCTTTGAGAAGCCATCTTCTGCCAGAGGCATTTCCTGCATGTTCTGTGTCAACAGCCGTGATGCATCATCTCTTTATTTCCTCTTTAATGAACTACGTATATTGGCTTCCAAAGTCTCCATAGTACAATGTCTTTTCAAGACTTCAAATCATTCTTGTAATTTTTTCTCCTTAAGCTTGGTCAACATTTTAGCATTCTTTGGGTTGTTTTGCTACCAGAAGCAAATTCAGCTCTGCACTAACCATTCTGCATTCATGGACAGAGGCAATAGCATCTGCTCTGTTATTTACATAACCAGATTATTGAGCATCTTATTAGTCTCATTTTCAGTGTATTAAAATATTGCATTGGTAGTGAACTTTTGACTTAAGAGGCCTTAAAACTAATACGACCTGAAGGTAAACCGTTTCTAGTGTTAAGTGCTGGTCCCACTTCTCCAGATTTTTCTGCTGCCAAACATTGTATCCGTTATACCTGTCTTCTGTCTACACATGAACTACTCTTTGTGTTATGTGTTTATAATGTCATAAATGCAATGATTATGGGGCTGATACTAAATCAAAACTGTCTTTTTGATAGATAGTGTTGACCAGCTAAGTGCTGTTTTAAGTGATCTACAGCAGTTCATGATAACACCATGTCCAGTAAAATACAAAATGTATGCCTCTTGTTTTGGGTCATGCAAAGTCTAAAATGTTATTATCTCACTACTGCTTTCAGTGAAAATATTAAGAAACAATCAGGATACTTTTATCTGGAGTGTGTATAACCATATTACATAAGCTTTTTATGTAAAGACAATGGGATAAGAGGCAAAATCTGCCTAATTATGAGTTACAGACTGTGTTTTGACCCAGGAATCTTCAAAGGACTTTTGGATCAACAGACTTCAGCTTGACATCTTAATATAAGGGCAGACTAAACACTGTTTGTTTCTGTTAGGTACTGACTTCAGTGTAGACAGCCTGCCCCTCCCTCGTAAAGGCCATCATGACTGGGCTCTTTTCCATGAAGAGTCACCGAAAAACAACTACAAGCTCTTCCATGAACCAACCATCACCTTATTCAACCACACTGCAACATTTAGCCGTCATTCGCACCTACCGCTGACAACTCAGTACCTTGAGGGTATTGAGGTTCTGAAGTCCTTGAGATACATGGTTCCTCTGCAGAAGAAGAACAGCTTGAGGAAGAGGCTTGCACCACTTGTGTATGTGCAGTCTGACTGCAACCCTCCTTCTGACCGGGACAGCTATGTGCGTGAGCTGATGTGTCACATCGAAGTAGACTCGTATGGGGAATGCCTGCATAACAGGGACCTTCCTCAGCACCTCAGAAATCCATCTGCCATGGATGATGGGAACTTCTTTAAAATACTAGCCCAGTACAAGTTCATTCTTGCCTTTGAAAATGCTGTTTGTGATGATTACATCACTGAAAAGCTTTGGCGGCCACTGAAACTGGGGGTGGTACCAGTGTACTACGGCTCTCCCAGCATTGTGGACTGGCTTCCTAGTAACAAGAGTGCGATCCTGGTATCTACATTTTCACATCCTCGGGAGCTGGCCCACTACATCAAGACACTGGATACGAATGACCAAGAGTATGAGGCTTACCTTGAATGGAAGCTGAAAGGGGACATTTCCAACCCCAGGCTGCTTACAGCAATGAAGGAACGCAAGTGGGGAGTGCAGGATATCACCCAGGACAATTACATTGACACCTTTGAGTGCATGGTGTGTAGCAGAGTATGGGAAAACATCAGGAGGGAAGAAAAGGTACTTGCAACTTTGTCCTTTTGTGTTAGGGAGGTTTTAAAGGGATACTAGGCTCAGATTTACCTTGAGAAATTTGAATACCAGAGTTCTGGGCAGCCTGCAACAACTGTCATTGCAGTGTTGTTGGTTGTGCATCCTCCTGCCAAAACGTATTGCCAGAAGACCCTGCTTGGCCAGAGCATGTGTTCCTGATATGGCCATGTTACTGGAGCTCTTCCATGTGACAGTGGAGCTGGTGGCCAACACAGCAGAATGCTTCAACTGTTCAGGGAGGAGGGGTGGCTGACTTAGTGGCTAACTTCAGATGACCAACCTTGAAGGTGGCCAAACACTGGAAAAGGTTGCTTGGTGATGTTGTGGGATCTTCATCCTTGGAGGTATTCAAAGGATATGATCCTGCATGACCCACCCTGATTACACCTGTTTGGAGCAGGGTATTGGAGCAGATGATTTCTGGAAGTCTGTCCTAGTCTAAATACTCTTTGACTCTCTATGTGTGCATGGGTGCATGCAAACCTGTAGCAACAAAATGCCATTGCCTGTGGCCACACTTGTTGACTGAACATTGAGGTTGAAGCTAAAGATGAGCAATTGTGAGAGGAGCTGGACTTGTTTCTCCAGGTCTAAATCTTCTGGATGTTATCCTGGTAGAGACCACCTGAGACCAGCTCTCTTGCAAGGATGTCCAGCACCCAGCAGTCTTGCAAAGATCTCAGCAATGACTCTGGAAAGCCATTTTGAAGGCGGCAAGAGCTGTTCATTTCCAGAGGCTGTTACCTGTTTACTGTTGTAGAAATTGGAATCAGACTGAAGCAACACACTCTAAAAACACTTTTGATTTTGTGGTGACTTATTTTAATCACCATATTCCTTAAAGTGTTCCAGGTTTAGGTACCAAGACTCTGCAGCCATTTTTTAAAGCTCTCCATTAGATCAGTTATCAATGCAGATCAGAATAATTGTTGTTTACTGCAGCTGACCAATGGTTATAGTATCCTACTGATGTCTTACACCATTAGGCCAAATTATTGCAGGAGGCAATTTGACCAGTATGTTAAATAGTTGGCTGGTAGAAGAGAGGCTAAGAAAGCATTTGAAGTTATTAAAATGCGTTGGAAGGGATGGGCAATCCACAGGGACATGGCTGGAGTCTGTGATGGGAAGATAAATGTCGATGAGGTTGCTCGATGGCTTGCTAACATAGCCCCTCCTTGAGTGTTCCTAATAACTTCTTTCCTACTTTTTCTTTTTTTCTTTTTTTCTTATTTTCTCTCCATTGCAGGGATGGCTGCCACAGACTTGGAATGCTCAGGTTAATCATCTCAGTTGCCCCAAACCTGAAACTTTCTGGTTCTCATCTTCAAACACAGGCTGGCCTTCCCTCCGAGAGATGTGGATACCCAGCTTTGAGCAATCCAAGAAGGAAGCCCGGGCACTGAGACTGCTGGTGGAGAGGAACACAAATTTTACAACTCAGGAATTTTGGATGCTTGTATTCAGAGAATAAACACAACAACCAGTAAAACTGAGTGAACTCCTCAGGAGTGCCTATGTAATTTTCCTTTGGAGGTAGCCCTATTGTAGGTATGACTTGTAACCCTAGGAAGTAGACCACTTGTCCTGTAAGACTAAACTTTGTAGGCATAGTACTCAGAGTATTATTAAGCAAAAGAATTGCCCCAATGTGTTATATTTTTACATATGTAGTTATATTATTTGTCACAGTTCAGATATTTGAGCACTAAGGCACCAATCATTGAGTTCTCAAGCTCAGTTTTCAGCACACATCTAGTCCCCCAGAAATAAAGGTATCTCCTTCCATCTTTAGATGCATACCTATACTTTCAGTCCAAATTCCTTCATTCTTGAATTGATATCCACTGGCTGGAGTAGGGCTGACACAGTTGCACTGGCACAACTTCTGTGCTGCTTTAGAGAGGGAATGTTGGGACGATGTCGCTGACTAGCTGTTTATTATCAATTTCTCCAGCATCAGCAGATTTAGCAGCAACTTGGCGGGTCATGCGTCCTGACACAGAGTGCCAATGTGAAGTAAGTGCATTAGCGCTTGGCGCAAAGAAGCACCATCTGTTAGTGTCCAGGGACAGACTGATTGAAAACGTGCTGGCTAAGATTAACCCACCATGTTCTGCTAAAAATAAGGAGAGTACATGAATATGTCCCCTCTCCAGAAATAGGCCTGGCTTCAATCTGACTTATCTTCTGGCCTCTCTGATGAAGAACTAGTGTTTGTGTCATAAAATATGGAATTATGTGCTTGAAGGAGCAGGGATAAAACCAAGGGCCTGTTGCTGTTGAAGAACCTTCACAAAACAGAGGGAAAGACAGGTAAGTCTACAGACATCTCCTGTTTTACTTTATCTGGTGAAGCAAAACTGGATGAGCTTGGCCCCGCTTGCCGAAGTCTTGCCATATCTTTGGTGTTTAGACTGCAGGAGTTTTCTCCAGAGTTCTTCCAACTTCAGTCCAGGGAGGAGTCCATGCCTATGGCATTGCCTGCGTGGAGGATTTCAGAGGTAGGAAGAGTCAGTCGTACTATGAGACTGAGACTGGCGGATGCAACTGCCAAGTTATTGGCACCTCTGGAAAGGCAGCTTTCCACCTAACTGGTAACTTCTTTATCTCTCATATCAGGCCATTTTAAGATGGCTGTCAAACAGTCAGCTATTTATGAGCAGGGGAAGAACACGAATAGTGTTTAACCAGGAAATTCAGCAAATTTGCTTAGGTTGCACTCCAAATAGCTGGTGAATTCTTAGCTGCTTTTAAATCCAGCCAGAGAAAGAATAGTTTTGTCACCATAAGCCATATAGCGTTGGCCTTTGTATGAACACATACTCAGCTTCAAGCAGACAAATTAACCCTGTGGTAATTGTTGATTTTTTAGTGTTTTCATGGGTTTTTCCAGTGTGGCATGCAGTATTCCTCAGATATCTCTTCAATAAACTCTTTACCTATTGCTCAACAATGCAAATGATAGCTGAGCTCTACAAACAGAGCAGTGCTTCAGGAAAGTGGCATCAACAATAGGCTTAGAAGCTTTTATAAATCAAGAGTTAGAACTGGACTCAAACCTTGCAGCATTCTCAGAGAGCGCTCCTGTATCCCAAACAATTGCTGTGAGTTTCCATTTTTTTCTCACATGCTGGCACAGAACATCTGCAGCAAGGCTATTTATTTATTTATTTATTTATTTGTGATCTGCTGAGTCTTTTGCCAAAAATCTCAAGCCAGGAAGTTTAAGGTCATCAGAAGCTGCACAGCTGATTTTTGTGTGTGTGTTTCCATGGTGAAATCTATGAGATTCTGAGCTTTTTGAGCAATCCTATAGATTTATACTGCCTGAAGAAAGAGGGCCATATTTATCTCAAAGATTTGCAGAAGTTACATGACAATCCACCACAATAAACAAAAGAAAAACATGTCCCCAGACCAGCTGGCTGAGAGTACACTGGCATAAATTCTCCCTCAGCCTCACAAGATTCTCTCCTCATGTACATTTTGTAAATGATGAGCATTAAGCTTTTGGAGCAACCTTATTTTGCCCTCTTGATCCTAAGCCACCCTCTGCTGCTGTGCTCACCAGAGGAAAGCCTTCGTGTGCATCCCGGAGGGAGATGCTGCAGCAAGCATTTCTGAAGGCTGATATAATGTGTAAGACCTTCATGAATTTTCAGTTGATAGCTTTTCTCCCCCTAGCGCTCTTAGAAAGAATAAGCAGAAGCAGCTGACCGATCTCTGTTAGCTGCTTTGCTAATGTTCCTGCCATATGCACATTTGGAGATTTTTAATTCCAGACAGGAGAATAATCCTTTTTCTTTCTTTTTTTCTTTTTTTTTTTCTTTCTTCTTCTTCTTTTTTTTTTTTTTTAAAGGCTTTTTTTTCCAGCTTCTTTTTGAGAAACAGAAAGAAAGTAATAGCAAAATACATAAGAAAACTCATGTATTTCCAACCCATATGTTTCCAACAGCGGAGCCATGTGGAAGAGCTGGAGGAGCCCTGAAGGCAACATGAGAAGGGTCTCCCTTACAGAGACCTCCTGTCTACTGCCTCCAACAAGGTCATGGATGAGGATTAGGGCAAGGGCAGTGAGTACCCAGCTGGACTTGCAGGCACCAGCCAAGTAATCCTAAGGGACTCTGCAAACATGCATGGACTTCAGATTCCAAATTTATTTCCTCTGACCACTCAACAGTTTTTTTTCCCCAGTTTGGTAAGTCTTTATTCGTTTTTGAAAAATCTCCTTAGCACTAACGCTAGGCAACACGCTGGATAGTTTCACTTCCTTCAGGAGAGCTGGTGGTGGGAGTGGGAATGTAGGTGGAAGCGGATCATACAAGATTATGCTGTGCTAAGCGCACATGCGTTAAAGATCAATGTGTTGTTTATCTCAAAAAGATTTAGCCAGGCCCATGACTAAGAAAGCAATCAAAGAAATGAAAAATTAGGACGACTTTGTGTTCATTTCAATGCAAGGCAGGTGTTGATCCTGTGCTATGGGTGCACAACTGTGTGCTACAGGCTTCAGAGGTCAAATCCTCACATTCCTCCCTCATTCAGTGTTTTAGAGCCCTTGCTTGTGACAAGCACTAAAGAAAACCAAGGAGGAGGGAAGGACAGCTCTTGTGGCCTGGCATGAACATTTGCTGTGATATCTTGATAGCAGACATTCCTGGTGAGCTGTTTTTAAGCCATTGCTACCAAGCCTTCATGTGTCATCAGTGTCTTTGAAACTCAGGGTTAACAAGTTAATTATTGAAAACCTCTAGCTGTTTGATCACTCAGCTCCCTGTCCGTGGGAAAAGACGGGGAGTAGGGAAAGTTGTTTTGCATGTGACCAGCTGAAGGCCTTGAGAGTGATTTTGTTTAGTACATGTACATACATGCTGAACTTACACAAAAATTTCTAGAGTTGCACATTCCGATAGAACTAAGATCACCTGTATAACTAGTCTTTTTTTTTTTTTTTTTACCACTGTTTCTTTGCCTTGAAGTACTTCATGAGGCAGATGCAGCCTCACAAAATTCAATCCACACTGCATCTCCAGTCCCATCCTAAAACCACATGAAAACTCACACAAACTGTTTTTCTTCTGTCCTCTTTTCCTTTCACTTGTTGTTCATTCTGAGCCTGGGGGATGAGGAGGAGGCTGAGAAGCAGCATCACCAAAAAAGACTTGTCCAGAGGCTGTATCCTCTTGCCCAAGGACAAAATTTGGCATCTCCAACCTATGGGGCATTGCTAATAACACGGCAAGCCCTAGGTAAACCCTCCAGGGTGACAGGGGTCAGCAGATACATATACATATGTATTTTTGATTTTCCTTTGCTTGCAATCTTCTTGGATGTTTTGATGCACGCGCTTCACATTTTCAGGGATTTATTTAGTGTGGGGAGGCCTCAGAGCTTAATTTTATCTGTGTGGATAAGGGCACAGTCTCAGAGTGCACCCCTACTGCAGCCATTTGAGCTCAAAGAGAGGCATTTTACAGGCTGAACAGCAAGAGCAGTGATAAAATCAAGAGATTTGGCAGCTTGGGTAAGGCTACCCAGGAGTTAAGAGGCCCTCTATAGGTTACTTTATCTCAGGATCGCATGTGCCTTTTGTAACTATGCCACAAAACACTCACTTTGAATAGATTAAACTTTCTGTGTGGTGTGAATTATTAATGCACTAAAAAGTGCTGTTAACTGTTGTTGGCATTTAATGCTATTGCTCTTTGTTCCTGACTGATGCATTTGGTTGTCTGCCATTTTTTTTTTTTTTTTTAACCATGCTGTGTATTTTGTGCAAAGACCACAGAAACCTGAGTAGTTTCATTTCCCCTCCAGGGGAGGGAAGCAGAAACCAGAAGAAACCAACCAAGAGCAGAATTAAATCCAAATTAATTGGAGAAGGTCTTTTCATTGCCTAAAAGACTTTTCTTGGAGCTTAAAGAAAAGTAGTATCTTTGCGTGTCTGTAAGGGTCTGGGACCAGGAATGTCTAGACTAATGGTGGGAGGCCAAGTGTGCAGCTGAGATGTAACAAGCACAGTCACAGGGATAACATTCTGCATGCAAACTGCAGGTCACTTGGACAGAATGTGTGACAGAGGAGCTGCTCCTTCGTTTTGGGCGAAGACTCTTCTCCAGACTCTGGCAGAAGGACCTCAAAGCCTTCATACACCGCATTGCATGGCCCTGCAGAAGGCTGGCTTGTCCAGAAGGGCACTGGTTCTGCCTGAAAGGGAAGGGAAGGTCACCCCAGAGCAATGAGGAGTGGGACAGAAGTAGGACATTCGATGTTGTCACTGTGACTGGAAGAAAACAGTCTTCTTTCCATTCACATATTGTCCAAACTTGGCAGTCCCAGTGGAAACTGCTGGCACATCATACCCACAGTGAGTTGAAGGCTGCATAGGTTGTGTCCCCACCTCTGTGTGTGGTTATGTTGCTTTGCTCACTTTAGTACCAAACTTGCTCGGGGAACATGGATTCTGACATCTGTGCTGTGATTGCTATTCAAAGCTAATTTGAAATATCCAGCTACAGAGGGAAAATCCCTCAGTAATCTGGTGATGGAGAACAAAATCTGAAGGGCTCATAAATCACTGGGTCCTGAGCGCCCTCCCTTACATATTCCTAGGCCATCACAAAGCAGTTCAAAGTGTAATGCAATTTATTCTTATTCAGAAATTGTTTTATATAACAGCTGTATAATAAAATACATATAAATTCAGGATAGGTTCCCTCAAAACATGAGGCCACAGTGCGGGACCTGGAGATAATCCCAGGAAACAGGTGGCCCTCAACAACCCAAATGCTGGGTAGCATTGTGGAAGGAGACTGTATGCACAGTACAAACCGGCTGTGTCAGATCTAGTTGTCTCCCCCAGCTTCCCAGGGTCTGTGGTTCCATTATACCCTCTCCTTGCTGTCCAAAATACATGCCTGCCACCATACACCAAGACTGCTCCGGAATGAAGCAATAGTTTCCCAAGCAGGAACTGAAGCACTGGGAAGGGCAGTGGAAAGACATCCAAGCTTCTTCTGTGTAGAGTCATCTTCATTGTCAACAGGGCTTCTTAGGTGGGCTACCAGGAACATCATATTTTGGGAAATGCTTTTGAGAGGGCTGGCAGCTGCAGCATTGTGCTGCTTTGCTTCAGCTAATAAGCAGGTTACCGACTAGATGAGCTGCATTGACACCCGTGACACGGAGAACACGGTCACAGATAGTGAGGAGTTGACCACAGGGCCATGACTGTGTCCCTCCCTGGGGTAATAATGTGATAAGACACTAGGACCCCAGTGTGAGTACTGAAGTGTGAGCACCAGTCTTTTGTCTCTTCACTCTTGCAGGCAACATCTTTAGACCTTTCTAAATGCTTACCTTTGAAGTCCAGCATCAGGGAGAGCAGCCACTTCACACACCCCGTTTCTCTTAATGGGCTGTACTCATAGGAAAAGCCTCTGGAAAAACATCTCACATTTGCCTGGTGGTGCTCAGCCTCTGGAGGCCATTTCCCTTGTTCCTGGCCAATCTACTGTGGAGGTGCCAGGGGAGGTGATCATTGTCAGCATTTCTTTTCTGACTCCAGAAGATATTGTGCTGGAATATCCCTGGGATAGGGACCTCTTTGGAAAAGGGGTAAAATAATTCAACACCTGAGTGAAAACATTTGGAAAGTCCAGTCTTGTTTTTTTGATGTCTTGAATATTTTTTTAAGGGGACCAAACAGCATAGTGCTTGCCCTTGGGTTTGCATTTTTGCTTGGTGCGTGTATTCCCGTGCCTTGCCAGCCTGGAGCCGCTGCGGCGTTTCCCCAGGGGACCTGCTGGCAGTGGGTAGAAGCGTCTGCCCTGTGACGATGACTCTTCTCTCCGCCACAGCCTCTCTGCAGGCAGTGACTCAGCTGTCACAGCACAACACGGGCTTTTGCAGCACTTCCCTGTGGGAAAGCAGCTGTCGGGTCTGCTACGGGGAAGAGCGGAGGAGGCAGCAGCAAGCACCAGGCTCCGCCAGGAGTGGAGATGAGGAGGAGGAAGGTGCCTTCCCACAAATGCACTGAGCACTGAGTGGTGGTCCCTCCTCAGTGGTCACACCAGAGTCTGGTGGGCGCTCTAGTTTTGGAGATGTTGGGTCTGTCCTTTGGTCCGCTATAGGGAGCATGGATGACCTTGGGCACCCAGCAAGGGTTCCTCAGCACGCCCTTGCCCCTATGAGCCATGGGGCTGGCCCCAAAGCTGGCCCAGATGCTCGTTAGCAGATGGGGTGACATAACCTTGGGAGATGACAGGACTGACTCAGCCCTGCGGATACATTTCACAGTCAATACATCCTGTGTCAATTAGCCTGAATTCGCATCTGTGATGCTTCAGCCGACTGCATCCTCCGAGCTGGTGTTGATATTTAACCCTTCACGGAATGGTAAAAAAAAAAAACCAACCAAACAACCCCCCCAAACTTACCAAAAACCCCTGCAAAGCCTTCAAGTGAATCTGCCAGTCCTGTTTTTCTGAGAGGACACTGATCAGACGTTTTCTCAAAACACACACAGTGGGTGTAATGTCCAGTAAGGCCACGAGATGCCACTGCAATGCAGGACACCGCTACCAGGACTTTTTTTGTCCTTTCCCTATGGTTTCACTGACTTGCAATCTCCCCCGAAAAGGTGAAAGGTAAAGAAGGATCTGAGCTTTGCAACTCGCTCATTGAACAGGCCCCGATTTGGGAAGAACCTCAGCGAAGCTCTTGGGCAGGAAAATCAAAACACGTGCTCCCTCCTGTGGGAAACAGCAAAGACAGGGCCACTCGAGGCTCCTGCCTCACCAGCCCAGGTAATCCTTTAGCAAAGCCGCTGTATCAACTATCACTATGCTGGGGGGACATTTAAGGGAGGCATGTGGAGCTCTGGTTGGTTTCCCATGACTAGCAGGCCTGGCTGTAGTAAAGATGCCTGGTATGTAACGGGATTTCTTCATTTTGGTTTTCATATCTTTCACTTAAACATAAGAAAAATCCAGTTTATTGGAAATCTGTTTGTGGGAAAAATATCCCAGCCTTTGGGAAATATCAAGCACCATTTCCACATGGTGCTGTGGAGTGTTGTAGTTATAATTCCTCACAAACTTTGTGGAATCCAGCTCTCTGAAGTGACTCATAAATGTACGTGAACTTCATTAGGAAAAAGAAAGAAAGAAACAAACAAAACCCAACAACCTAGAAGCTGCATGACAAAATGCAACTTACTGATAGACTATGAGAAGTTAATAAGGGAAGAGAAGCCATAATAGCAAGTTTTTAAGGTTTACCTGCTCAACAAGTTGCTAAGGGCCGTGTATAAGACACTGCAGAAGAAATACTGAGGGTGACTGAAGCATAATTTAAAAACATTTACCAGCCTAGAAGAACACTGTATTAGAAGTAACCAAGCATATGGGAAAGGATGAGCTTTCTGTAATGGCCCTTGACAAATTGTGGTAATATTGCACCAATTTAACAATTTCTGGTAATTCTGCAAGAGACCTAGAGACACCACCAGCATCTCAGAGTGGGACTGCCTTTAAGCAGAGTGCGTGGTAAAATAAGTATATGGATAGGCAGAGAGAATCAGTCCTTGCTGCAAAGTATCATCTGCTTTTTGCTAATGCACACCTTTTCCACATATTTTGGGTTAGGACTATTCTATTTGCTACGATTTTAACTCTAGGTGACATGTTCCTCATGACAAAGAAGCTTTTTTTTTTTTTTTTTTCTGTATCTGTGGTAACCACAGAATGAATAGATGAAAACTGAATTAAACAAAAAAAGAAGGATGGGGAAGCAAAATTAACATTTTCTCCCTTCCTCCAGGAACCGTCTGTTGACTAATAGCTGAACATCTCTGATTGGGATTTGTTGGTTTAATAAGGAGAAGTCTGACAAAAGAGAAAATTCATTTATCATGATGATATAAAATATCAAGTTTAATCGTGACTTAAATCAGAAAGCAGGGAACTTCCATATAAATCATTGCTTCCATTTTGCTGTGTTGGGGGATTTTCAGAATTTTTTTGTCCTTAAAGAAAGTTTGATTCTCATTTGCTGATATGATCTAATATATCTTTTGGCTGAGCTGTGCACATACCCAGAAACCACAGCTGGTATTTCCTTGGTTAAATGTTTAACATATTTATTCTCATTAGAAGTTTTACTTTCTTTATCATGCTAGAGGATAATGAAGACTTATTTGCTTTCCCTGGTTTTCTTGTGATTTGGGCTGAACTGCTTTTGGAAGAGGAATAGGGAATTGGGATTTACTTAGCTCCAAAACAGTGTTCAGTGAGGATTTTGCACATGTAAGGAGAGGTATCTCATTTCTTCCTTTTCCTGGTGATTAGGTAGAAGTGCTGTGGACATATTGCAAAAGAGCAGGTTTATCAAAACACATTCAGCACTAAACAATTCATTAAACAAAAATAATATTATCCTTTGCCAGGGATTTGTTTTTAGCCTCTGGTCATCATGTCCTTCAAGATTTTGAATGTAATAAATCCTATTGCACTGCATATTATTTATACATGCAGATTAGAAGAGGTGGATTAAACTTTTCTGCCCTCATTTTCACCTTTCAGTTTCTCAGCTTTGCAAAAAAAAAAAACAGATAACTATCCTAGAAGGAAGAAAATGTTTTTTCTGCTTTTGTGGCAGTGACTGCTGCCACAGGAGATCTCGGTTTTTCAAAACATCCTCTTACCCAGGGCTTATATTTTGATTTGGTGGCACCATTTTCCTTCAAGCCACACCAGAAATGATAGTTTAAACTCCATTCAGCTCATCCGATTTTAGGCTATTTAATATGCATTTAGCGATTCTTGTTGTGTTCAAGCTGCAGAGAGAACCTGAACTCCCCCATCTTATTCTTCCCAGGCACGGAAGGAACTCATGTACTCTGGGCTTTGAAAAACGCAGGAAGGAGTGCTCAGCATCTGATGTTGAAAATAATTTCTCCACTTCCTTTAACAGAAACACGTTGCTTTACATCAGCTGAGTGAATTACATATGGCTGTAGCAGCAATGGATATGTTTAATTTTTAACGCTCATTAATAAAACTGCAAGTCTGAACCCCACAAAAGGGTAAAATCTGGTGCTCAGTGAGGGTTTTTTTTTTTTTCCCCTTTGTGTCACAGATTAACAAACGGGAGTTTTTTGAAACAAGAAAAGAGAAAGAGAGCAGGGAGCAAAGGAAGTACCACAAATGACCCAACCACTCCTTTCTCAGGGTGCAAGGATATATATATTTATAGGGTAGCCCCCAAACCTTCCAACCCTTCAGGACTCCTCCCCCGCATCGTGCTGCCCCTGCTTCCTGCTCCCTCTTTACTGACAGCCTTGTGTCACCTCGTACTTTTTGCAGGAGCGCACGGAGCTGCACCCAGCCCTCCTGCATGCAAGGCATCCTCCAGCTGCTCAGAAACGAGAAAAAAACTAGGTTGGGGCCAAGGAAAATCTAGGTTTTGGCCTAACAAAAGAAAAGACTTAACTAAAACCCCTAAAAATAAACTGTGAGCAATGAAACAGACTGGAAATAAATATTGGCTTCAGGTTATATTCAGGTTATATGAGGGATTGAAATCTCCACTCCTAGATGGCACCGGGATTGGTAGCAGGGTGGGAGGGGAAGACTGATAAATTAATTCTGCTGCTCTGGTTTCACTGTTGTCCTCAATGCAATCCTTCTCCCTAATGCTTTGGGATTGTCTCCTCTCCTTGGAAGCTGCCCTGTACCTCCATTTCTTTGCATTCCTGGAAGAGTTTCTTCTCCATAAGGCCAGATGTTCCTCAAGTACCTGTACAACATGGAGAGCTCCCAGAAATTCCCTGGAGATCCAGTCTCCTCCTGTAGCTTGGTCTGAGGTTTTCAGGAGACAGGATTAGAGAAGAGAAGCCTGGTATTTAGGATTTTATTTTTCTTTACATTCACCTTCCTCCCCAACCCATATGCATACTAATCTTGAAGATCCTGTCGGCATGCTATGTTTTTTAAAGAGACTAATTGAGTTAAGATGTACTACACTGCCTGGGTCCATGCAGACCACACTTGCTCTCCTCAAGTTTGCAGGCAAACCCAAAAGTCTGATCCGTGATGTTATGAGGTGTGAAGATTATGAGGCCAGAAGCAGTTTTGGGAGCCTGCAGTGCACAGCATTTCTCAAAAAGATAAGGGCAGCCTTCAGCTACTCTCAAAAATATCTCAGACAGTGTAGTCATGGGCAGGCTTGAAGAAGGCAAAGAAATTTGGTAGGAAATGCAAAGCACTAAATGGAGAGTACTATGAGTCAGTGCTTTTATCAGCAGGGCTGAATCAAGAATGGTGAGGAGGTTTCCTGGTACCTGGACAACTACTCATACCCAAGGACTGGGAGGCTCTTCTGCAATATTTCAATGGGTTTCATCTTCTAACCTCTCTATTTCTCTAAGATCTTTCTGTCTTGGCTGTTCTCACCTCAGGAGAGTATCGTGTTGATGTCAAAATGTGAGACTGGAGGCTGTGACCTCCATCACAGCCATGCCTGAAATACTGACAGTTTCACATGTGAGGACTGAGTGGTAGGGAGAAATATGGGGTTTCCATGTGTGGATGAGGCGTTGGTGTGGAGAGGTAGGTAATAAGGAGCAGGGAAACATTCCAGGAGAGAAGAACCTGTGTAGGAAGGAAAGGTGGAGAAAGGTTATAGAGCAAAACCTAGAACTGAAGAAAAGGGTAAGAAGGGGAAGAAAAAAGGGGAAGAAAAAAAAAGTTAGATTACTGTGGACTAGAAGCTGGATGGAAGTAACATTCAGTGCAACTTTGAAAGGACCAGTAGGGATATAAACAACAGAGCTGCAATATAAGTAGAAGGCAAATTTGCCCAGCTACAAGCCCACCTAATTGGTGCGTGCCAAGTCTGGCATATGCCAATCATCTGGACAAGAGAATAAGGGTAAAATTTACAAGTCCTTCTACACCAGTTCTAGAGACCTGAAAAAAGTGATCAGATGAAAGTAAAAACATCCAATTCCTGATTGGATGCTTGACATCCAATGACATCCCCAAGTTAACAGGCATCTCAGACTAGGTGGGAGGAAAGTACTCAATGGGATGTGGTTCAGGTGGGGAGTGAAGGATTTTGCAAGTGTAACAGCATAAAAAAATATTACAGGAAAGAAAAATTCATTGTAGGGAATTTGTTGCTGGAAATCACAGATAATAGGATGAGAGGAAGGTAATACTAGGATTATACTGCTGACCTCTGGTCAGAACTGGGAAATGCTGAGTAGGATTACAGACGCTGTAAATTTAGAAAAAAAAAAAAAAGTAATGGGGGAGATTTGAGCTACCCACTAGGATAGGCTGATGCCTCAACAGGATGAAGTATGGAGACGCTTTTATCAGACTCAGTACATGCCTGGGAGAAATTAGTTTGGAAAAAGAGTGAGAGGAGGTACATGGCTACATCAGCCTTTGAGCAAGGCTCAGTGGGTGCTAGTGAAATAATCCAGGAGGTAATAGCAATATGATTAACCTTATAATAATAGCAATGGCAATAGTAATAGCAATAATTAACCTTAACTTTACATCGGGAGAATCATGTCCTTTAAAACTAGAACATGAATATTCCATTTCAGGAAACGGTAGCTATACAAAAAAGAGGCAAATTGTTGAGAAAAACCTCAAAGGAAGCAAGAAGAAAAAAAACAGGAGACCTATGAAAAGCCTACAGGCTGCTAAAATTACTGCACTGGAAACCCAGGGGAAAAGCATTCCACAATAAAAAAGTCTCCAGAGTGTTCCCACCCTACCTTCTCATCCCACATGGCTCAGTGGGGAAGCTGAGGAAATCACAGAGGAGGGACAGCAGGTAAGAATTGGAAAGCTGGTCCATGTACAAACAGAAAGCTTCCAAAACATGGCACATCAGGTGTAAACAGGGAATCAGAACTGCTAAAAAGTATTTGAAGAATTCCCTGCAAAAGGTATTCAAAGTGAGAGCAAAATTCTGTAAATATAGCAAAGGCAGGAAGTCATTTTTAGATCACAATGTGTAAAGGTCTAAAAGGCGTATTTGGTGACAAAATTACAGTAAAGAGAGTCCATGAATGTTTTGCATTCCTTTTTGCTGCTAGGGTGTCAGGGAGATTCCCACAACTGATGTATTTCTTTGTAGCAGACTGCTCAAAGCAGATTGAATAAATGCCTAAGATACACTGGGCCAAAAAGAACATTTACAGCCTTTGCATCCTGAAGTAATTTTCTGTGCCACGGACCCAGGATGTCGACTACTCCAAATCTTTGCTTAAAAAAGGGACAACTCCATTGGTGTCTTCAGGCACTGGGGAGTTGAGCTGGGAAGATCTCCAAGGATGGAGCTCCTGCAGCCTTGCTGGATCTCTTTCCCAGAAGATAATCACCCTCCTGGTACCAAAAGAGCTCTTCTGACCTCCTGGCAATGTCCAGAGTTGCAACTTGCATCTGTTGCCTCTTGTCCTCTCTGTTGCATGTTGAGCAGTCTCCATCTGCATTGATAATATGGTGTTAATGAGATCCCATGAGCACATGACGGTCACTGGAGAGCTATGTGGGAACTCAGTTGAGTGAACCTCCAGGTCTGCTGTCTGAGAAGCATAACCTCTCACAGAAAATGGTGAGGGTTTCAGATGACTGCTGGGTTGTCTACACGGACTACTGCCCATGTAATCCCTTTCTGCAAAGCGTCTCTTAGGTGAATCCTGGGACCTACTGATCAGTGGGTGGCATCCATTCCTGGGGATATGATAAAGGCTGTGATCAAGAGTAAGACCATGAAGTGCATCAAAAGTTACCATAAAAACTAGGTTGCCCTAGGCCTGAAGGAAAAGCTCTTTTAGGGACTAAACACTGGTTAAAGGAGACAGGTCTTAATGGTCACATGGAGAAGAATCAGCTGCAGGATCTTCTGGAGATAAATGCTGACACTGTTTTTATTCTATGTCTCCATTAAAGAGCTGGAAAAAGGAGTGAAGGGGAAATCTTGTTCATGAGTGCTACTAAGCTCTTTCAAGCAACCAGATGCTGTACTTACAGTGACAAACTCCAAAGGAACTTTATGAAACTGTGCTAGTGGGGAAAAGAGTGACAGATGGCCTTCAAGGTAGCTAAAGGTAGGGTAACACACTGAGAGAAAAAATAGTCTAAAGCATGCCTACACAATGCTGACCTGCAAGCTGACAGAGACAGCTCAGGGAAGGGAAGGCAGGTTCCTGCTCATGGTTCTCAGTATTTGTCATGTTAGTGTGCAGCAGCAGCCAAAAAAGCCGACAAAGTGGGGACATCATGGTGAAAGGAACTGAGAACAACACAGGGGACATCATTCTGCTGCTATAGGAAAACTTAGTGCACACTCATTTTTTGCACAGAGTGCAGGTCTGGGGTCCATGTCTCAAGAAAGACATGCTAGAGTCAGAGAACAGAATAGAGAAGAGTAAGCAGAAATGACCAAGAGGATGGAGCAGTTTCAAGGAGAGACTAAAAGGCTTGGAGCGCTCAGTTTGGGAACTGGGCTGCAGGATAGCAGATGGAAATGTGCTCAAAATGGAAGATAAGCTGAAAGTGGAAATGTAGTTCAATGAATCCTGCAAAAGCAGAACCAGAAGACACACCATTGAAAGCAGGAGATAAGTTTAAAATAGATGGAGGAAAGTCCTACATGGAGCAGAAGGAACTTCTTGCTGCCGGAAGAGGTTGTGATGTCAGAGAGCCTTAAAAAGGAATTAGGCAAATTAATACAAATGCACTTGTCAAAACAAAAGGGATGAAGCAGAAGCAGAGATAACCCCTCTAACATCCTAACAGCAATGGTGAATGTAGGGGATAGGAAGCAAATTGAGAAGAGAAAACAGAGGAGGAAAGAAAATGCTGGTCTCAAATGCTGGAGATGTCAGGCTCATAAATTCAGTATCAGCTTGCTTTTGTTCCCAAACTGAGTTCGCTCTAATGCTATTTGCAGATACAGATTGCTGTCTTTTTCATTACTGTTATCAAATGATGCATTTGTGGTGCAGCTCCAAAGCCCTCTCTGTCCTAGTAAGTGGATTATGCAGCCCGGTGCCAGCACTACTTGAGTTATACTTTTACTACTAAAAATAAAAAAAAGAAATAATAAAAAAAAATCTCCCCAGCTTCCAGATTTTTTTTTTCCTTCTCTCTTCTTCAAAGATCTAATTAAGATATTTATATCACAACTGGCAGAAGGGGCCTGACCTCTGCTTTGTTAGCAAAATGTGAGAAAAAGCACTTTGCTAATCAGTTTCAATCAGCCCTAGTGCCAGCTATACTTCTGGGAAACCGTGTCACTGGTCCTTCCCACTCTCAAAGCTGAGCCAAGACTCACAAGATGAACGTCCCCTCCGCACGCCAGCGGGTGGCTCGTGTCACCACGGCATTTCGTGTCCCCTCTGCCCCACTGCGTATGTGGCATTGCTTCTCAGGCCTCCCCAGAAACCATGAGGTGGAAATCTGGGGTCTTTCACCCCCCGCTCAGGTGCACACGGTCAGGATGGTTTGGGTAGAAGACACAACCACACTATCTTCAGGGGCACATCAGGCACTACTATAGGAGTGTCAGAAGGACATCAGGTGCTCAAGAGACCTGTTGTAACCGTGGGGTCTGTCACTGATATACCAACCATGTCACTACCCCTGATTCTCTTTTTGCTTTTTGCCTGTTAAAAGTTAGCAGTTAAGGTTTTAGACAGAAGTGGTTTCCTCTGAACTTACTGGTATAATAGAGCTTTTTGGCCATTACCTAAATGCACTTACAATACAAGCATAACAAAGGGACTTTTCTTCTTCTTGTCTTTTTTTTTTTTTTTTCCTGGAGAAAAAATTCCAGGATGGTTACTGCCTTTATATACAGCTATTGGATCAGGAGCAGTGCCAGAAGAGTGGCATGGGTACAGCAGATGTGGATGTGCTGCTGCGAAGCCCTGGGTACCAATGGCCCCTGGTCACCTCTGTGACAGGAGTTCATGACTCTGCATCTCCTCATGTTTCTGGCCTCCAAAGCAGCTCTATTCTGCTGGTTCAACCGTCTCTGACCTGATCAGGCTCAAGCTTTGCTCTACTCACTACACTAACCTTGCAGGTGAAGTTACCAAGCTCAGATAGGGCTGAGTTCCTCCAGGCATTTGATGAACCTCTGCATGTTTTCCTTGTCAATAAGTAGTTGGGAAATGGGATCTGAGGCTCTCTGGGACCTAGGGACCAAGGGAACCTAGAAAACAAGCAGTCACTACACCACAGCAACCCTAATCACCACTCTGACAGCGCCAATTCATCCAGAAGAGGTGATCATCATGCACAAGGAGCAGCAGGAATAAATGTTCCTAATTTGCCTGCCATCCACCTGCAGTTCTAAAAACCTATTGACTTTATCCTCTAGTTTTTCTCGTGTCTCTACTTTTCTCCATGAGTATGTTCAGTTTCTTGCCATTGCAGTCATGAATTGATTTCACATCCTGTACAACGTACCATGGCCTGTCCACCCTGGTTTTCTCCATTCCACCTCTTTTTACCTCGCCAGCATGAGCCCAAGGTACTGTGGCAGCACACACTCCAAAACCTCAGTTAAATCACTGCTAAACTTCAGTGCATCAAGAATGCAAAGCTTTCTGAAATCAAGAGTAGTTAGTATACAAAAATAGCATCAGAGAACAGAAGTAGGGACTGTAATGTGGTCCTCAAGCAACAGTGGTTTTAACCACAGGGAGTGAAATAAAGGGCAGAAACACGAGCTACTATCAATTGATTTCTTTTGAGTTTAGGAAAGGGAGAAAAAAAAAAAGAAGAAAAAAAGGTGAGTGTGATGGCTGGTGAGCAGTCAGCAGGGTTTGTGTGCACTTCAAAGACCTGTGAAGGCTGTGGTGCTTGCATGGAGTTCATCAAGATGGTTATGACGCTTGTTTCAATCACTGGAAAATTTCAGAGGGTTTTGGATCAGTCCTCAGTTGCTACTCCCAAGGAACTGATCTGCAGCTCATCCTAAGGGGAAAATTTGCAAAACAGATGAGGGGTTTTGCTGTCTTGCTCCCATTAAAACTGGTGTGTAGTTTTCATTCTTTGTCAGTCTGGGAAATTTCAGCCTTCTTGATCTGTAAAGAGATTCTCAGAGGAGGACATGAAGAGAAAAATACGCAGAACCACATTTTCAGTAGGTGGAAACCTGAGTAGCTTCACTAAAGACAGTGGATCCACCGCACTCTACTCTGGTCTGTACAGGCTACAGAGACATCAAAAGCAGCAAGTGCCCTGGAGGACCTCCAAAACATTACAGCCTCTTCAGAGAGCCTTGGGGTCAGGGAATGCAGAGTGCAAAATATATCTGTGTCGTTTTAACAAGCCTGACCTGCTGCAGAGCTGTGTCACCTCCAGCTTTCTATTATTTAAAGCATTGATCAGATGTCCAGGATGAATGCAGAAACATAAAATCAAACACAGTGTATTAAAAATAAATCAGAAACAACAATGAGCACCAACACGCAGCCTGAGAAGACAGTGGGGTCTGGCCCAGTGGGAATATAAGAAGAGATTGCCTTTGATAGTAAGAGCTGGTTACTGTTTATGTGATGCAAAGAAAAAAAAATGACATAATTGTCTAGCTATGTTGGTGAGAAAGGTTTTATGCATTATAACAAAAGCTGTAATAACTATATATAAAAGGAATTAGCCAGCTATTAGTATCTCACAAGAGTTTGAAAGACATGGCAACATCTTTTCTCTGCTTAATCAGGAGATGAAGCATGGAGAAGAAATGTTAAAGCTCTGAGACCAGTACAGCTGAGGCATAGATTGTCCGGTAAGGCTCAGGGTTCATCTCTGCTTCTCTTTGGAAGAGCATGTGGCAGAAGAGATGCATCCATCTGAAGAGCCTAAATCTCTTGTGTTAGACATCAGTTACTCCAAGAGATCCTGAGACATTAGCATTGTAGGCCATGAAAGCTCCTACAGCTTTCTTCTATGCTTAAAGACGCTAGCAACTGCTATCTGGTAGGGCTTGTTAGCATCACTACCCTAGCTTATCCCTTCTGCATCTGTTGATTGCAAGGTCCCTGGGTGGGGGGTGCTGCTTGCTGTTTTTGCTTATGGTTTTGCTTGCAAAGCGCCAAGGAGAGGCCTCAATGCCATGCTGGGGCAGAAACCAGATTTAGTTGGAACCAGGGGCCAAAGATGAGTTTGTAAAGTTTGTTTAATGATTTACATGGAAAAAGAAAAAAAAGAAAAAAAAAGAAAAAAAAGAAGTGTATGAGTGTGGAGGATTACCTTGAAAGGAGAAGCTTATAACAGAGTCTTGAGCCAGGCAGCTAGCTCAGAATGTATTTGTAAGAAGGTTTGCCTCTTCTTTTGGCCTTTCCTCCAGCAAGTAATTCAAAATCAGCTGATTACTCTCTAGTGATGGTAGCTGATATCTTGGTGATGCTAATTCTTACACAGGATACCCACTGGGCTGACTGCTTGACCAGAGCAGACCAGCACAGCACCACCAAAGTCATTATAATGTCTCTGATTTATAACAGCTGAGAATCATCCTTACTAGTTGCAATAAATAACAACCCTGACAACTTGGCTTGGGTCCAAACTGCAGTGCAAAATTTTATGCAAGTTGTTGGAAGCAAATTATTCTGCAGGCTCCAGGCACTCCTCTGGGACACAAAAATTAATGAGCAGCACTTAAGTTTATCAGAATTTAAAAGAAAAATGTCCTCCAGCAGCCCCCCGTAATGCCTTCTTGTTGTATTAATCTTCAAAGATTGCTGCAGATTTCAAATATGAAGACAAAATTTAGATGACAAAGAAAATAATCAGAGGTTTGCCAGAAAATAACTGCTGACTTCCCATATTATGGTAAGACGACACAGAAGAATTTACATTTATCTATGTAATTCAATGTAATATATGTCGAGAGAGAGAGAAAGAAAGAGGAAGAGAGAGAGATAAAGATATTTTGTATAATACGTTATATATATTACCTGTAATATATATTTCTATGCAAATACAATATACCGGGAGAATGTTCAAAACAGAAACACAGAAGCATTTTTTTCAAGCACATGTAGTGCAAGTGGAAAATCCACTAACTGCAAGAATTCCTTAGGGGTGGTGATTTGGTAAGACTCAACACTTGGCTGGTTTACAGTATATGGAACAAAAGAACAGCTATTATAATAGCTGGAGCAAAGCTGTAGGAGGGAGAGGAAGATCAGGAGAACGGATGTTACATTCAAGTGTCTCCTTGGCCAAGTCAAGTCCTGATGATGAGATAGCATTGGACATGCCCTGAGGTGTTTAGATGACTGTGCTCTCTTAGAGCCCGGGTGTTTTGCAAAATCCAGGAGCAGAAATTTGGACATGTCCAGGATCTTGTCTTCTTGACTGGCCGTTGCCAGGAGCTGGAATAGTGAGGGAGGAAATGGGACTTCCCTGAAATTACACCCTGAGTTTTCAATTCTCAACAGTAGATCTATTGCCTCATTGCAGGCAGCCATGGGAGAATACTTGGGCGCTGGGGCAGGGCTAGGTTTCCAACTGTGACCAGCTTTTCATGTCTCAGAAGATGCTGTGGTCTGAGTTCTGCTCTTGGAAAAAGCCATCCTTGCAATTTTGCTGCACTAGGAAAAGGCTGAAATTGAGAAAATGGAGAAATGAGGTTTAATACAACTTGAAGCTTAGTGGGCTTGACTAAGAATAATACCAGGTTAGTGTGCTTTGTGAGAGGAATAATCATTCATTAGTGATTGTTGTTCTTTGCAGATATACATCTAAAGCAATTACTGTTCTTGGGCTGATGCCCCTGCCAGTAAACCTGGCAGAAACTTGCTTCAGCTCAAATTTCTGAGCTGTCAGTTCAAGCAAAGGGCACCTTTCCATGCTGGTGTTTATTGTCCCCAACCCCCCAGGCTTGTGACTGGCTATGACTTTTATGGTGGGAGGAAATGCTTGCATGAGAATCACATATTTTAAGAGGGAAATTATATGTCTCTCGAGATCTACAAGCTTCTGGAGAAGCAGGCAAGATGTAGAAGGAAGGTCTTTCTAATGGGACAATTACATATAACAAATGAGCTCGATGATGAATCCTTTGCTTTTCCCCTTGCACAACCTCAAAAAATTACTGTGCCTGAGCCCAGGAAGATTGAGGTTCACAGACTTGATACCACTTCACTTCATACTGTCTAGTGTCACCAATAGGAAGACCTAGGCTTTCCAAAAATATTAGCTGGTCATAGAAAACCTCAGTTGGGATATTTCAGCTCTCTCAAGGGCTTGTAGACCTCTGTTTTGCCTATTCTCAGATATCTAAGGGAATAGCAAGAAGAATTTAGTCCTTTGAATAATCTGCTATGTGTTTTTTAGTGACCCTTCTATGAAATGACTCGATAGTCCACAGTCTGCGTGGGCTACCTTAGACTTCTCTGTCTTTACCATCTTTAAACTCCACAGCTGCTAGACTGATGCATATGGGACCAGTTTTAGTTGTCCTCTTGTGACCTCCACCCACCCACCAGAGCCAGCTGGTAAGTCTGCAGGCCAGATACAGGCTGCCGGAGCTGCAGATATGATGGAGGCATCCCTGCAAGAGAGCCTAGAGTGGGAGATGCTTGTGCAGAACTGTCTAGTCTGTGTATGAAGTGCCTTGCACATTTCAGATGCTGCTGCAGCTAGTGTATATTCATCAGAATATTTATTTTCTTTTCCTTTAAATTAGCAAGCTTGAAATTGCAATGCAAGCCAAACAAGCAGAGTTAACTGTCAGTGCAAGACTCAGCCCTTGATTAAGCTGATTTTGCCAGTATAAATTCTCTCCTGGGCAGTCTTTTTGACAGTCATCAGGAACATGATCCCTTTCTACATCCAGTCTGCCTCATGCTGCTCTCCCCACTGCAGAGGACATTTTGTCATGTTCCACTGGGCAATAGTCTCTTACACCAATACAGGCCAACCTTCCTCCTGTTTCCCTTTTG
The DNA here is from genome assembly GCA_013398735.1 of Nothocercus julius. Lineage (NCBI taxonomy): Eukaryota > Metazoa > Chordata > Aves > Tinamiformes > Tinamidae > Nothocercus > Nothocercus julius. Next base: position 2,895,494 of record VZSV01000074.1, on the reverse strand, counting down.
GAAAGTACCAGCATTCTCTGCTTTCCAACTTGCACAAAATTGTGAACATTTTGCAAGATGTGTGATGTATTTGGAATTGCTGGATGATTAATGAGAATTTTACAAGAAGCTTTCAATATAATCAAGCGTAATGCCTTTGCTGGCTTTTATCTTCTCTTTTTCCTGGTTCTACTTTGGAGCTGCCAAATTTCCACAAAGTGCTGGAAAGAAACCCACTCTGGGAAGGGACATTTAAAAAGCTCTTTGAGTCTTCCACCCTCATATGGCTCAGGTGCTTTGTGAAGAGTATGTGTTTTGTGCACCTCCGTGTCTATGGCACTAATGTTTGCAATGGACTGTAGTACAGCCATAGATACAGCTGTGAGCCCAAGCCTTTATGGCCGTTGAAAAACAGAATCCAAAACCAAGCATAGCTACAAAACTTCTCTCTGTGATCCCTTCCCTTCTGGACATTGTGGCCAGTGGAAACACGGCCTACAGAAACTTCACTGAAACAGTTTCAAAAGTTAAAGACTTTATTGTGTCCCTTTGGTATCCTGTGCAATCTATAGGTCTCAGCATAGGATTTTTGCCCCTTTTTCCTCTACTGGGGCTATTCTTCTTCGGCCTCCTCCTCCTCCCCAGTTCCACTGAGGTGCCTACAGGCAATGGACAGCTGATTTATTTATCCTGTTTATTGATGAAACAAACACAGGATTTGGAGTTTTTAATTATCTGGATCCAGTCATTGCATGTACAGCTGTTGTATATCGCTCAAGTTCTCTTGTTTGCAATGCTTGTGTCTTTCCTTAAATAAAGGCATGTGCCCATTGCTTGCTTCTTCCTTATTCCTTGGATTAAGTGATCCCAAACCTACAGGGGAAATAATAGACAAGGAGATAGAGTGTCCATTTGGACAGGAAACAGGAAAAAAATTCACAATGGCTTTCCAAGTTACAGCTTCTCTGTGCTTGAGTTAAGGACACTGTGCCCAAGGGATAAAAAGTTTTTTACAAAAACAAATCAGTTGAAAGGGAGCATCCCCTACCAGGCCTCAAGCAAAGAAGTTGTCTGGGTTAAAAACATGCTTCTGCCTACTTGACAGATGTGGGAAGCACCTCCAGGTTTCAGACAGCATAAACCAGCGGGCTGCACCTTAGCTTTCAGTGCAGAGTTACTTAGGACAAGTTTTCTAATAAGAGTAATGTCGTGGAGCAAGATGCATCAAAAAATTACCAAGGCCTTCCCTTGTAAAGCACCAAACTAGTTGTTCATGGAAAACGCTGCCTGAGAAAAAGGGTCTGCTGCTAACAGGAGTTATGCCATGCATCTAGGGCAAAAATAACCCTGTTGGGCTATTCTGAATAGTCCCATGTGACCTCAGAGGGATTTAATGTCTATACATAGAAAAGTGCCTCCCATGGACAGCACAGTAGGGGAAAGCTGGTTCACAAGCTGCAAGCGTGGAAGTTGCAGGTCTGGTGTCAAGTCTTTATGGCCTTGCAAGTTGGGGGACTTTGGTCTTGTTGGGCCACCACAGAGGTCCACTCAGGGTGACTGAGGAAAAATGATCCAATTTATAGCAAAGGTGAACAGTTCTCTTGTAGTAATTATATTGCCGAAAGCACCACGTAGTTGGGGTTGAAAGAGCCATAATTCTGCCGAATTTAATTGATTTAGGACAAGAATAGAGTTAAACAAATTAAGGAGCAATTAAACTAAACCGAGGTCACAGGGCTTCAGTGTAATTTAACAAAGCCCTTTTCAAAGTTATTCTGAATTAATTTTCTCAAATGTTCGCTTGTCGACAAAGACCAAATGTTTGTCTGCAAAGGGACATTAATTTGGTTTATGTTATGGGATTAACCTAAAGCAAAAGAGCGATTTGTAGTTCACTGTCCGTGTACGAGCCATTCTCATGCTGGCATAAATATGCTAATTTAATATAATCTGATCTGGAGCAAAAGTCATCCTGGAATAAGCAATCAGGAATGGTTTTTCCAGAATAATTCCTGATGTAGCAAAGTGCTGAATGCTGCAGAAAAAAACACCCCAAACTGCTAGTTCAAATTTAATTTCTTAATGCACTGAATGGCAATCCTTTTTTACTTCTGCAATTTTACAGCACAGAAAACAGATGTCTGCTTCTTCTGCCCACTTTGACACTGATCCCTCCTCTTTGTTTTTAAAAAGAAATTGCTTGGATTTTAAGCAGGTAAGGGAAAAAAAAAACAAAAACAAAAAATAAAAACAAAAGCAAACAAAAAAAACAAGGCAGTGATTTAAATTCCAAAGCAATATTAGGAATGCATTTCCTGCTAAATGTGACATATATAATTGAAAATCTATAAATATATCAGGTTGAAGCTGGCTAAATCAAAGCCAGGTTTACTTCTGTTACTGCTAATGCTTAGAGTGGGCTTGTTCTTTCTCTCCATCCCCAGCCCCCATCTCTTGTGAGAGAAAATTGCACATTCTTTTTAATGCAATTACAGCAACAGATACAACAATGAGTGTAATTTTGGTAACATTAATTTTGCAAATTAAATTCAGAGTTGGAAACTAAACAAACTGAATGAGAAATTGCACAACCAGACACGCCCATGAAGGTGAAAAGGGAGGGGGAAAGCTGGACCCATTCTGTTACCTTAGGTAGTCCAATGCATAGGGACAGACATTTTCAGGCCAATTTTCTCAGAAAATGAAGGTTATACAATCACAGTGAGTGTGTGTGTCCCAGCAGTCCCAACGTGTTTTGAATCTGTTGGCCAACTCCTGTCCATTTTGACAGAGGAGGAGAGATGTTAATGTTAATTGCATTCCCACATCTGAGGAGGGTGCTGGAGAATTCTCGGCTCACTCTCCTGCTGAGGAGGGAGGCTGTGCAAGGTGAAAGTGAATCTACACAGGAGACACACTGGAAAATATGCTGCGTTATTTCCACTGCTCAAGGAGTGGCTTCCAAAGACCAGACAAATAGACACGCCGAGATTTGTCCAGATTGTGGGGGAAGGCCACAGTATGAAATGTCAGTGATGGTTTCCAGTCTTACTTTCCCTTGACCAGGGAGGACATCATCTCTCTTCCTGGAATGGCTTGTTTCTCCTTCCATCCCGCCCAAGGATGAGGAACCGAGGCACCTTGGCAGCTGCAGAAAAGCTGCATTTTACTATCTGAGAAGGACAAAAATCCCTTATTTGCTCCTTACCCTCAGAGCCTCAAAATGCAGCCCAGTGAGGTGGGCATGGGACAAGGGTGCAGGAGACCCATGTCAGCTCGCTAAGGGAAAAGTGTGCCGTGACGAGCTGGCAGAAGCATGGAAACTGCATCATTTAGTAAGCAATATCATGTGGCAAAGAAGTCTACAGCTTGTCCCCTCCTGACATTTTTAGCCTCAGACACCAACCTTCCTCCCTGACCCCAACATGTTGCTCCTAAGAAAGCCACTGAGGATACTACACACCTCGGGCTCAATGCAAATTTCTGCCTTCAGAAACAGAGGGGTATGAATAAAAACAGTTTGCATGTAAGTGCTCTTTCATTCTGCAGCTTTTCTGCCCCTTTTTTGGCTTCTGTGCAACTGATGAATTATTTAGTAAACAACTGGCTGTCTTAAGAAAACTGCTTTGACTGCATGTGTCCACTAAGATGCTCTGGTGACATTCAAGAACAAAAGCAATTTAGAGAGGGAGAAATACCAGAATAGCCTCTTAGTAAGTCTAGGAATATTCTCAGGGCAGGCCTTGCATTGAAATCAGAACATTGCACAATGAATAAATTGTGGCTGACATTTGATCACTGACTCACGACCCAAGTATTTGGAGAGGAAATATTGATCCCAGTGTGCTGGAAAACCCCAAAAGCTTTGATAAAAAAATGCCCATTTTAATGTAGCCTTTGAAAAGAAAATAAAGAAAGAGAAAACACTTAAGATCTTTTTGTGTTGCAGCTGCTGATGGCTTCTTGACATTATGCACTCTCATTCCAGACTTGCAAATATTTCCCCCCTTTTTGCTTTCTTTTTCTTGTCCTTAGTGAAAGCAAATCTGTCAGATTGCAGAGATATTCCCTTTATTGGCTGACAGTGGCACTATTGCTTGAAATCTACTTGTGTTTAAATAAATTTGAAGTAAGTGACAGAAACTGGCCTAAGAAAACAATAATAATGTGATGAGAAACCACAGAAATGATAGTAAATTTGCTTGTTATAAAAGAAATGTATTGAGCTATTTTCTTTCTGATAAACTAATGCTGACTGAAAAAAGAAAGGTATCCTTGAAAGTAAAAGGCTGGTCTGAAGACTGCCAAGTGATTTTATTTGTACTGTCCCAAGCAGGGGGATGCTGTTCTGGATGCTCCACTGATAAATAAATCACTGATAAATCATTCATAGTAGTGGCACTGTGCATGATAGCCATGTTCCTATTCATGAGGAAGGTCATGTTTCTTTCTCTGGCTTCCAGATTGTGACTGTCAAAACCAAAAAGGTCCATCAGGGAGATGTGGAAAGTAGAGATCCTTCCTTCAGATGTTGGAGCATTTATACTTTCTCCTCTGAGCATTCCTTCATGTCATTGTGGGGGAGAAAGTCCATCTTCAAGCTGGGTGCACTAAAGGGAACCAAACTGAGGCTCTTCTGAGGTTCTCTGCATCTCTTTGGGATGGTGCAAGAGGAGACTGGAGTTGGACTGGATGTCACCAGCAGGTCTTCACCGGTACTCCACAGAGAATGTCACTTGCAGACATGGTCTAGGTGATCCAATATTCAATCTCCAGTAGTGCTCAGTTCTGGGCTAGGACCAAGAAACCATGAAAAGACAAGGGCAGACACAAGGCAGGCTTGGCCCTAACCCATTGGCCAGCAGTGGGCTGTAGACCTGCACTGGGCAGTGCAATATTCTATGTTTCATAAAAGACGTTATGTCATGTCACTGTAGATTTTATTCATGATCTATATAAAAAGCCAGGCCCTAGTTAACTCTGTCATGGTACATTGCAACTGTGAGCTCTGGTAACTCTGGGCTTCTTCCACTTTCCAGGCTCTCACCTTTACATTTCAGTAGAAAGTCCATATGTTCTGCACAGTGAGCAAGAGGTCCTGATCAGCCTTTGTGCAGCAATCGTGTTTTTGTTCCCGTCTCCTCCATAACCTTTTGAAGACCGTTCCTTCAGTAGCTGACTTCCTATGCCATCCTGTTGTATTTCCATGACCACAGAAGAAAACCTCAAAAGCCATTAGATAACACTGTAGCTTTGGGAATCAGAGTCCAGTGATACGTACAGAGAGTTAGTATTGAACTACCAACATGCTAGTTCAAGCAACACGGTAGTTCAACATGCTGGTCAAGACAAGCAACACGCCTTTTGCTCCTTCAGCTAATCTCTTCAAAGCTTCCCTGCACCGTAGAAAATTGCCTTCATTTCTTGCTCCTGAAATGACCCATGTCTGTACTAACCCAACTGTTTGCTGCATGGAGGGATGCTGAAATTTTGGAGCCATGCAAGGTGGATCTTCAGTATATACTATCCAGAGCACTATTATGCATCTCCCATCCAAGATGTATTAAGAAAAGCTCTGTTTTGTGCAACTCAGAGCAGAAACGAAACAGAGGTTTGTTTCAATGGGCATAGATTAACATTGTAAGTCACCACGTGAGTTACCCAAACCAGGCTCTAAACCAACATAAACTACTCCACAGAATATGGTTCTGAATTAGTCATAGGTGGCTTTTCTGACCAACAAGTTTTTTTTCTACTTGCCTTTCCTACTTGCAATTAGTTTAAAACCACTTTTCAGCTGGCAGATCCATTCTGTCATTTGGCAAGCAAGAAAAATCTTGGCATATCAGAAAGAGAGCTGGGGAATGTGAATAGGTTGAAATTACAAAACAGTGCTCTCTGCCAGAGAGAGACACGGCTTTCAATCAGCCTAGAAGTAGTATATGTCTTAGAAAAATTAATGTAGGAAATTAAGTTTCTTTCCTTTTAAAAGAAAGAAAGAAAAATGCTCAATTTAAAAAGTGAGACTTCTTGGCTAGAAATACCTTCATGATGAATGAGATTCTCTCCAAGATCAAAGGCTATGAAGAAGCAGCAAGCTGCACCCGTTCAGGATATCTCCTCAGCGTTGTGTGGAGGGAGAGGTGGTTTTTCACTGCTACAGCAAATCCCCACATAGTGACTGCTACATCCACCCAGCAGTGGGTGTCCATACACACATCTGCTGGAAAGTGGTGGGGAGGTCCAAGCACTTGGCACCAGCTCTCCAGGCTTTGCTTCAGCAGCTGGCAGGTTGTTAGTCCTGTTAGTTGCCTGCTTGTTGGTGGCTTTCTCTCTCTGTACCTGCTCTATTCTTGTTTTCTGCTCCCCAATAGAGTTCCAGGTGCACCTACAAGCAAAGGCTGATGGCGCCAACTGGTAGTCACTGTATGCATGGGTGACTGTGCCACTTGCACATCATGGCTATTGTGGTAGAGCCAAACTCTGTTGGCTCTACCTCGTACTCAGCGTAGGAGAGCCGTCCTTGCTCTTGCTCTCATCTCCTGAGCTCTCCAAGGAGGAGACAGCAGAGAGTCTCCGTCTGTGCCAAGGCGAAGGCAGAGCACAAAGATGCCTTGGCATGCAGGAGACGCGGGCCAGAGGATTCAGGGTCCCTGGTCCTCACGCCCAGGCTACGTGGGAAGGCCAGGCATGGATATCTGGCTGTGTAGGGAGATCTGGCTCTTGGCCCAGCAACGTTCCCTGCCTTCAGGGGAATGGTCTGTCTGGGCCAAAATGTAGCCTCGAGGAAAGGAAGTGCTTGTGCATGTGGGCAGTGAATTTTCACAAGCTGACATGGCTAAGATAAAGGCTTTGTGTGCGAGGGCATCACCCAGCCCCCTTCCAGCCAGACAAAGTCTGGCATTTTAAAGCGCAAGGACTTTTTTTGCCTGGCTCCTCTTCAATGCTGTGTTCAGACTAGGGACGAGATTTTGCAAGTCTGGAGCACTTGTGGAGCAGCTAAAAAAGCCCTGCTGGTAATGAAAATGCCTTGTTTCTCTCTCTACTTTTGCAACTTAATTGCTTGGTGAGCTCAGGGAGCCACTCCACCTCTTCGCCCCTTTCCGCCCTGTCCATTTAGGATATTTGCTTCTTTGGGGAAGGATTGGACCTGAGTGGTGGGTCTGTGCCACAATGGGACCTGTCTGCCAGATGGGACCTCTTGATGTGGCAACGAATGAACAAGTCACGCAGCACCAGCCTCACCACGGCAGGGACCTCTCTGACCGTGTGGTAACCACCAAAATACTGGTGACCTTGTCCCAGTGCTGTCTTTGAGCTGCCTGCCCTGCCGAGGGGAAAGAAGCATCCCCAGCAGGATGTAGAGGTCTCAGTCCTCTCCTTTCAGAGGAATTGCAGTCTGGACATGTTCTGCTGAATATAGAGCATGAGGGATGTCTTGGCCCTACTAGGGAAAATGTCCTGTGTGGGGAAAGTCATTCACAGTGACTCTTATCTCAGGGAAGAGCTCAGTCCCAGGTTCAGAGAAGGAGAGAGATCTAGTAGACATGTAGGCAGGGAAATGACAAAATACAGATCTAACTGGAAAGAAACATTAATTTAGCACAAGAAAATCTTGCTGCCACTGTTATGTTATTAACTGCTGATGGTGCATATCTATAGAGAACTTTTGCCTTGTTCTTAATGAAATATATGCACTTTTAAAAGTCCTTTTCATTACCATAGCCTGCTAGGTGAAGAAACCAGGATGTATTCCTTTGTGCCTGGACATCTTTCCTGGGAAGCCTAATGTGATAAATGAGGTTGCTGGATAAAGGGTAATTGTTACCCACAGAGCACTAAGACATTATAATGATGAAAATATATAAGAGAGAAAATCTAGAGTAAGCAGAGTGTACCAGAGCTGAACACTTTACAGTGCCATTCTGTATGACTCTTTTGTTTGCTTAATTTAAGGAGGAGATATTTTAGAAATGTAAATGATGCAATACAGTTCTCTTTTATTTAGCCAATTTACAGGGCTTATCCTACACAAACATGATTTCATCACAATGAAAAACTGTTGCAATAATATCTTGGTGGACTAGTGTCTCTGCAAATAGGGACAAATAAATCAGCGGCTTTAGTGTCACCATGTCAATGGTTCCTCATATGGGGAAATGGGTATCTTAGTCTTCTAGATCACTGCTGCATAGTGGATATCATGGAGGCATTTCTGTGGATATGGCTTGCTCCTGAAATTCCATTTCATTTCATTTCATTTCTTTTCTTTTCCATCACGCATGTGTCATAGTCACCAGGCCTTGCCCTGATTTGCTGCTGCAAGCATTTTTAAAGTAGTAATGGCTACTTGAACTGACCTTTCTCCCTTTGGTGGTTGCTCCAGCTGTGGAGAAGGGTGGAAAATAGCTTGCTGCAAAAGTAGAGGTCACATCCCATCTCAGCAAGGGAGTCCTTTGAGAAAACTGGCTCTGCCAAGGTACTACTAGGTGATTTGATAAATTTTGATACAGGAATGCTTCCAAAAGGGATATTTCCGAGAGACTGAAGATGAGCAGCTCCAGTTTCTCACAATCAAAAATAACATGCTTTTTATCCTTATTGGATATCACAACTTTTGACAGTGAAGACTGCCAACATGGTGTTACTCAGCAAGTAGAAAGCTGTAGTGAGGCTGGGAAACCTCTTTCTGAGTCTGGATCACACAAGATGTAGATGATGGGGGAAAAGTCTGTAAGTGGGAACACTCAGCAAAGAGGGGTCCTGTGTGACCCGCTGAGGATTAGGCTCCAAGTGAGCTGGAGCTCATGCTCAGAGAAGGTGCAGAGCAATATTTGATACCTTCCCCAAAACAGGATAAGCTTTACTCACAAGGCAATGGTCTATCATCCTCCCAGCACAACTGGGCCAGTACCCACAGGTCTTGGCTTGTCTGGATTTTTTCTCTGTCTGGTTTTGTGCAATGAGATGAAAGAAACACAGGAAAACCCATCCAGTAATTCTCCTTGTGCACGTCACAGAGCCAACAAGGAAATAATTCAGCTTGCTGCATGAGAAAAGAGCTTGCATGAATTTTCAGCTATTTGCTGTGCATTTTATTGGTTTAATTTCACAGCAGCATTTCATTTTTTTCCCAGTGCTGCTGTGAAATGCACGAAAATCACTATTTCACTACTGCTATGTTCTCCACACTCTTACTCTTCAAGGGAAAAATGCTTTCTATCCTGATGAATGCCTGACCTTGACTTAAAAGGTGCAGTGCTATTCAAGTGAATTAGTGACTCCTAAAACTAGTAACTCAAGTTAAGAATTATTTGGACTTCCAAATGTAATAGCTGGTGGTGTGCTGAAGCGGAATTCAGCACATCCTTAAGTCTAAAAAGTTTTCTTTGACATTTTAAAATGCATTAATTGATTTGGAGGAGTTAAAATCACATGTCTAAATGCTAGGCTAGATATGTCCTCAGCCTTATGTCGCTCAGAAAGAGCTTGATCCCAGCTGGCAGATGTGGGCAGAACAATAACAGCATCCAGCTTTACGGCAGCTAGGGAGAATGTATAGCCCCTTTGTTCCCAACACACCCCTGAGCGTCAGCCTGGTCCAAAGGCAGTTTAACTGGAGCTGGACTTACAGTATGGCACTGAAGCACAAACCTAATAATCCCCAAAAGTTTAATAAAGGAAATAGTCTGTTTAAGCAAATTATTGTAAAAGGTTCAGAAAAATGCCCATTTGTGCACCTACAGGCCACCACCCTGCATGCACATACATACTTCTGCATAGGTAAGCAGAGCCACAACAGGACTAAAGGTAGTCCTGATAGTCATTATGTACTTGCAAAATCAGGGTCCTTAAATCCTACTCGTGCCAGAACAACAAGATATAAAAGATAATGGAGAGTTGTCTGCTAAGCCCATGGTTGTCTCAAATCCCCCACTGGCATCTCATCTGTCCGAGTCTGTTGGCACTAACTCCCTAGACGGCTCCATACCTTCCCCTCAGTAGGTTCTTAACTATCTCAATTATTTTGTCACTTCATACTTGATTCAGAGATATTTATGATTAAGTGGTTTGTATCCAGTGAGGTCTGCAAGGAGTTGTTGGGTATCCCATTACAGATCTGTTTCCAACACAGTTCTCTAGTACAGCATGAGTAGGTGAATATCCCACCTAACCACATCTGAGATATATATATCTAACCATGCACTGGAATGGCAATATGGCTTGGAAAAATAGAATATGCACGTATATGAATATGTGTGTATACGTACATATATACATACATACATACATATATATACATATATATATATGCACACATACATGCATATCACTAAAGTATAATGACTGCAGTCCCTGACAAACTCAGGACAGGAGATCACTTTGAGTAAAGGCTTCTGCACACTAAACCTCCTTTTCTGCATCTTGTCCAACGCACTCAAGCTGATAGAAATTTCTTCCTTTGAGATGTCTGACAGTCTCCTGCTTCTACCAAGAGTTCAGCAAAATAGCAAATACTTCAGCTGCTCAGCAATCACCATCAAGAAAGCATCAGAGAATGATAAAGCACAATACAAAATGGAAGTGAAGGGCCAGCTCCTTAGAAAATCTCTTTTCTAGTGAAGTGTCACCTCCAATAAGGGCAAGAGCTCAGGCACTTTGAAAATCTCTTCCCATTGTAGTTCCCACAAGGATCAAATCTTCATCCTCCTTTCTTCTCCAGGTTCCTTAGGCAAAACCAGTCTATTTGACTACTTCTCCAGCAATGCACACAAACACACAAAAATCAAGGGGAATATGGTGCAGGTTATTAATGTCTGGGAGAAGTATGTTGGTTTAGATGAACCAATGTGCAGTGGACTTCTCCAAGGGGCAGGGATATAAAACCTTTATTGATCAATTTTGAAGACCTGATAGTTGAGCTCACAATCCTGGTATAAAAGGAACTGCTTTGTTAGCGCAGATCAAATTTAAAAGAAAAGTTGCTAAAACTGCCCCCCTGAAATTAGCTGAGTGATGAAGTCAATCACTTCGGAGAGAGCTCACACATTTCACACACTTGCACAAATCTGGTAAGTTTTCAGAAGCTAAGGCTGCCATGTTTTATTGATATGATATGATATTGATACGATACCCACCTACCTTTTATATACAAGGAATTTGTCACTAGGAAAGTCAGAGTATTTCAAAAGAGGATTTATTCTCCCAATTTTACAGTTGAAGGAACTGAGACATAGAGAGTTGAGCCAAAAGGCTCAAGGTCAATCAGAGCTTAGTGGCAGAGGCACTGATTCAGACACTGAGCCTTCCAGCACTAGGTTAATCACAAATCTGTTAAGCCATATTATTTGCTAATCGAACTGTGTCCACACTAGAGGGTGCTGCACTGCTTTTTCTAAAAGCATTTGCCATGTTCTGTTTACTTAAACAAATTCTAAACCTAAGAAATATTTGTCTGTACTGGACAGTGTGACTCTAAAGCACAAGGGCTGTTTTTGGGTACATGCTGACATGTGGACATGTACTTTCGTTCTGTAGAATTAATCTCCTCAAGAAATAAAGGAAATGACCACAGAGCGGTGCATTTACAAATCCATTTTCCTATGATAAAATATACATATACATAATCATACATATAGGTAATCTCTTCTTTTTCTGAAATCAAAAGATAAAGAAGAAAACTACAAAATTTGAATAGGAGTGGTAGGAATGAGTTTTTACTAAAAAAATCATTAAAAGATTGACAGTCAAAATTTAGAATCATGTTTTCTGAAAATGATAGTTTTACCAAATTCAGATTTATATGAAACAGCCTGACTTTTAAATATTGTTGAAAAATATATGTACAGATTTTTCAAGCAATCCCATTGTTCAGTAAACATAAGAAAATTAAATTCAATTAAAGTAAAAAGAAAACTCCCTTAATTTGAAAATTTTGTGGGGTGAGTTTGTGTAGTTCAGGAATTCTGAACACTGGCGAGTTATGACACCAGGAATAATGGCATTTCCAATCAGTCATGGGCCTGGGTGAAATTCTGCTCCCCCTGACATGGAAAAAATCCAAAGAAACTTCACTGAGTTTTTCAGTGGGTACATGGCATCAATTCAAGATTAACATCATCAACATCCTGATGCCAAAGGCATGAGCTTCTGCCTGTAATAATAAATGTATATACACACACGTTCACAGATGTGCTTACGTACACATGTAGAAAGCGTGAATATCAGCACGTTTCGGCTACATTCCCTGGAATGTCTTTTTTGGCCTGAGACTGGGAAAATCAATTTTACTGTTGGGAATATAGGATCCCAGAATAGACATTATAGAAGGAGGTAAAGGGTAGTTTTCTCTATGGGCAACTCAGCAGGTCCTAAATCAAACACCAGTGAGAGAATCAGCACCGTGTGGAACTGAAATGGACATAAATTATCTTACTCTTTTTCCTATGCTCTTTCCTGCACTAGAATTACCTTACATTCATTTTGACTAAATTAACCTGCATGTTTTATCTTTTTAGATATCATACTGCATGCACTCTAAGAAAAAAGTCATTACCTATCCACAGATCTGAGAAAAGCACAATTTTGAGCTGCTCTCTTCTAGCTATGTCTTCTAATCATGGATCTTAGGTCCATAACCTACCTAGGCATGTTCTTTGAAAGTTTATGGTCAGTAACATGAATTGCTTTACCTTTTTTCTTTAAGATTCCTGGAATACCGCATTACTCTGGTGAGAAATTGACGATCCAGATGACAAGGAAGAAGGTCAGTAGTCAGGCAGTTACTACTCACTTCTCAATATAATCCCCTATGACATGAACTTTGAAAATGATTACACAGCCTTGGAATTTGTTACACATGAACCTGGCCTGGCACTGGAATGGTAACAGGGTTTGAGAAGTATGATATGTAATGATTAATGTTGAAAGAAATGATTGCAGAGCTTCTATCAGAAAGACTATAGATAGAATTGCAGGAAGATTCTTGCAGATTTAAAGGTTCTCTCCACAGTAGCCAGGCAGCGCTGCAGTTGGCTACAACAACTTGGGTTTTTCTACTAATTGCTCCCCAATTCTGTGTTGAATTCCCATGTCCCTACGCCTCAGACCCTTGTAGTACCTTTGAATCCGTTGTTCTCTGGCCTTCAGGAGAAAACCCACTTTGCTAAGGCAAACTCAGACTGCATCCTATCTTGACATTTATGGGCTTTCATAGATGCCCTAAAAATGACTGGTTTCATGGTTGGATGGAAGCATGAGCAGAGCTGCCTCTCTTCGCCTCTGCTTTTGCTGCTTGCTCAGCTCCTGGGAGAATTGCTCCATGCGTGGAGAGGCAGAGGGGCACTGACCTTTTAACTGTTTCTCTCTGCTGGCACTTGCAAGGTGACATCTGGTTCTGCTTTGCAATGTAACCAGCAAGTAGCTTGAGCCCTGAGTTCTGTCTGCATCAAAGAGCTTTCTCTATCATTTTCAAGAACTTTGGATTATGTTGCAACACCTGCCATTTCTTTAAAGGCCTCCTGTAACTTCTTTGCTTGACGGTCATCAGGAAATTTTATCCTGATTTTGAGGCAACACTCACCTTCCTCTTTTAGACGCCATTTCTTCATATGCTCTTGGCTTTACCCTTTGTTTTTCTGTGGGACGTAGAAAGAAGTGAGCATTTTCTCTTTTTTGATGCTAAATAACTTCAGTCTTTAGAAAGCAAGCTTTAACTGATACCCTGGTAATTCCATATTTATGCTCCCAGTGAGAGTTGCTTTTCCTGAGAGTTGCTATAATTCCTTATAACATTATTTGTAGGGTGTGAGAAGACAAAATCAGTTCCCATTTTCTCCCAAAGAGGAGGAATAGACTCACCTGTGTTCATGCAGGAGCGGGACACAGGGTGGGATCTCAGTATGATGCACTCATGCTTTTTCAGTCTGACTTCCAAGCAAGACCTCCTAAAACCATGAGTTTACACTAATGACCGTAAAATGGGGGTTGCTCTCCCACACTGTTTGCATTACAACTCATTTTGGCGCCTCTGTCCTCTCAGCTTTGTCCACAGAGTATAACCCCCCAACACAGCAGCTAGCTGGTGACATTAGACCTTTAACCCAGGGAACAGCAATGTCTGGCAATGGTTGTATTTCAAAACCTGATGAACCACGTGGGTGGGCTGTTGTATTTTTGCACGTGGCACTATTTGTATTTTCTTCCGTTAAAAAACCTAGGAAACTGCATATAAATGTCTACATAAATTGCATCACATGTTGCCAAGAGAACATTAGAGTTAAAAGTTAAGTGCTTGAGAGTTAGGTAATGCCAAAAACACTTGAGCTCCCTTGTGTATGCACATTACAAGACAGTCTCTCACTGTAGGATCACGTTACCCTCATTTGTACAGGACGGACCATGATAGGAGCTATAGGCTGGGGAACCATTTCGTGCCATGTCACTCCCACCACCACAACAGAAATTGGGGGCTGAAACTCAGAACAGCAAACAGTGAGGAAAAGGGTAGTGTTTGCAAACAGGTGTAAGCAAGCGAGAGAAAGAAAGGAAGAAAGGAAGAAAGGAAGAAAGGAAGAAAGGAAGAAAGGAAGAAAGGAAGAAAGAGACAAAACGTATTTTGCTTTCTGCTGCATGCTGGTGCTTCCGGAAATGTGGGAAAGGCAAGTGAATTTGTAGTTCTAAGTTGCAGGACTACCTAAAAGGTCAGCAGTTCTCCCTCGTTTATCTTCCTTGCAGGCGTGGAGTATCAAACTCTTGCAGCCAGGCACTTTGCAGAGTTTTTATTGTTTAGTCCAAGGAGCACAGTAAACCTACTGTCCCTGGGTGTCTGTAGTGGTTTGGTACACAGTAATGCTTTGCCGTCATAGTAAACAAAAGACTTTATCCAAAAAAAAGAAGAAAAAATAAATGGAAAGGAGAAAGAGAGTGTGAATACAGCCTGAAATTACCTTCTCTTTGCCAAAGCTTCATTCAGAATGTGTTCGTTAGTATTGAGTTAACTTCAAACAAACACCCCAGACTGAGGCAAATTGGGTGTCAACTAGAAAAATGGCACAGGAACAGAACGGATGAAAAGTGTCCTCAAGGTCAGGTTTAGGACATCTGTTGTTCATAACATTTGTCTATATATAAATATAAAATTGCTTGGATGAGGGTGTTGAAAACCTAAGCAATATCCAGCTCTGGTTTCCGTTTGTTCACTCTGGAGTAATCCTTCAGTGGAGAAGGTCCAGATTTACACTGGTTAAAAACAGGAGAGCAGAATCTGGCTGGAGAGCTCCAAGTTTACAGATGATGCAGAAATTGGAGGATGAGCAAATAACAAGAAATAATGTAACTGGATTCCAAGGGATTTGGATTATATTGAAATTTGGAGCCAACAGATGGCAAATGCAGTTCATTGTCAAAATGAAAAATAATGAGGCTGAATTCAAAGTGACATTCCAGGGAATATCTGCTACATAGAGCAAATGTCTCATCATGACCAGAAAGATGGTGGCAGAAAAATGATTGAAACCCACAGCCTGTTACACAATAAACAAAAGGACCACCAAGATATTGTGGTAAAGTGTTTCAGGAGAGGAAGAGTATATTAAACAATAGCTGTATACAGCTTTAGGTAGCTGTACTACCTAAAGCACTTGTTAGGCAATTGTCTCTGTTATTATCAGAGTGCAGGAATGTCTTGCTGTCATTTTCAGCATTTCTGAGAAGGTTTAAGGCAAAAACTCTACTGATGGGGTCAATGCAAGCTAGGAAAAGAACCCCTTTCACACAGCACAGCTCCTGTAGATCAGATGGAGAAGAAGGACATCTCAGTCATTCATGAGCACTGCAAATCCTGAGGAGCTCCCAGTAAATGGTGCTTTGACCTGGTAGATATGTCATCCTTGGAGGACATCTGGATAAAAATGAAATGGAAATGCTAAAATCTAGGCATCCCTTTAAGGGCCTGTTCTGGTCGGACCTCCTGATGGATCTGGAATAATCGGTATGAACACCAAATGCACCGGCAAGAAGTGACAGTTCATCCACATATTTATTCCTGTGCCAGCACCACTCCCAGTCACAGACTAATTGGGACCAAGAGAAATCTTGACTGAAACCCTATGGGTACTATTATGAAAAAACAATATTTTTGAAGATTAAGTTTAAAAGGCAGATATGGCACCTTCTCTGTTCATAAAAAATACATTCACAGTAATTAACTCCTTTTACAACATCCCATAAAAATTAGAGTTGAAAGTAGCCTATTATTAGCTGGCTGGTAGTCCTTTCCTCCAGGGAGTGATAGGATGTGATTTCCTATTCTATGAATTTCTAATCTTTGTGTAGTCCTGGTTCAACAATTTCCCTGCCTTAATCTCCTGATTGTGCTCTTTACAGTTACTAGAGCTACTGGGAACTCTTTGCAGCAAAAAATGCTGATGCGTTGAAACAACACCCATTCTGGTGTTGGTATAGTTTTTTCTTAAAAAAAAGAATTTGGTAGAAAGCAGCCAGGCTCCTCAGTTCACCTGGTCTTGTGCCTTCCTGGATCCTTGGACTCTAGAGCTTTCTGTTCTACGGGCCCACGCTCATGCATCACCTTCACAGCCCCATGATAAGAGCAAGGTGGCTTCAATTCCAGCAAAAGTGTCCAAAATTTTGAAAAAACAGTGCATGCAGGGGCACTTACTGTGACACTGCTGATGCATAACTGTCATGTGTCAAAATCCCAGTATTTTGTTAAGCTGATCTCTAGAGGTCCCTTCCAAACTTAAGCATTCTATGATTCTATGATGCACATCTACGATGTGTCTAAACCCTGGTATTTTGTGAAGAGGTCTCTTTGCTGTAAGGACAAGTCTCACAACAGTGATGCTCCTCAGGCAAAAACTTCCCAGCCAACCCTTCCCAGCACATATCCAACATTAATAAACTGCATTTATCTGAAAGTAAGTTGTAAAGAAAGCAATGCCACTGCAAGGAGTTCTTAGTCCCACAAAAAAGAGAATGGGTTGTCTGGGAAGACCAGATATGCTTTGTGAACTCATTTAAGGATGTCACTGTCTGTGTAAGAAGGCACAGATCCTACATTATGGATGAGACTAAAGCTGAATAGGAGAGATTTGTATCAGAGAAGTCCATGATCAAATAGTTTAACTGTCAGCATTTCATATATTTAAAGGCCAGAAGGGACCATTAGCTCACTTAGTCTGACATACTGTAAAGCACAGGCTGTAGGATTTTATCCAATTACCTCTGTGCTGACCCTATGTCTTCTACTTGCCTGTGGCATAACTTACTCTGAAGAAGTGGGTTCCAGTGGTCAGTGCCTGAGCAATATACTTTCCTAGCTCTTTGAGTGCATGGGCCCTGCAAATGCAGCAGTGCACAGCTGGTCACATTCTCTCTGAGACTGTGCCCAAATGGCATGGCTCTTGGATGCATCCATCACATGCTAGTGCTCTTCACAGGTGAGGGACAGCAGGCCATAACAGGCAGGAAACAACTGTGCTCTCTAGGCATCATCTAGAGATATGGACAGTGCTCACATAGGGCTCACCTATGCAAACTGGTGTATGCCCAGGCAAACACTTAATTGAGGACTTTTTTGGTGACTTGTTGCTGAAAAGGTTACTTCCCAAACGTAAGATTTCCTTGCTCTCCCTATGCTATCCTCTGCGGAAAACCATAAGGGAGCACCCAGACTTTCAGGGCTTGAACTTGGTGGTAACACTGGCATTAACAGAGTCAGTCAGTGAGCGATCTGCTTCCAGTGCTGAAGTTACGTGGGGCCATTCAGGAGATTTATTGGAGCACTTAAAGACACTGTCTTCATTACACTTCTTCTGCAGAGTGTTGTTTAAAAAAAAAAAAGGCCCCTGACTGTATGTGCCAACGGATGTGAAAGCAATTGTCATACAGATTTACAACAACCTTCACATTTATATAAGAGAAGTACAACAAATGGAAAGTCTTTTCTTGTGCTGAGCTGTGGTATGGACAACATCTGAGATATGAATTACAAATGGTAATTTTGCCTTTACAGTGGTATTTTCAGATCTTTGACAATTCTCATATATCTTTCTCTGAGCTAGAGAAAATGTACCTATCACCCAGCAAACAGGTTCTAAATGAAGGAAGCCTTTCCTAGTTACCAGTCTTTCAGTTACCAGCAATGTTTCTTTCCATATGTTTGTGTTTAGGAAGAGGAATGGTTGTGCCTTCCAATTTAAAGGGCTTCAGTCATTCTAGAAATTCAGCTAAGATATATATATACATGTCCAGGACAAACTTTTGAAACAGAAATGTATTTGTTGCACATTTTGTCCTTTATGTGTTTTCAAGGTAGTCAGGAACAAATGCTAATGAAAAATTATCGTTGAACATTAATTGTCTAAGCAGGCTGTCACTTTCATGTCCTGTATAGATTTTTTTTTTTTTTTTTTTTAGGAATGGATAGAAGGATTCATCAACACTTCTCTAAATGCAAAAAAAAATCTCCTTTGCTTCTATTGAAAAACAGATCTTCGTAGTAGAGGTGTTGATTCCACAGGCAGTGTTAACAATGGAAACTCCTCCGCATAAAACAAGCAATTAGCAAAGATCAGGAATGTGTTGAAACTCACAGCTGGGATGTAAGAGTTGGATTGGATGTGTTAGATAGACTTGCATACTCAGATCTTGAAAAATGAGTTTGGTTCAGAGGATAAGGCTAAGAAAATATGATCCAAAACCCTGAGTACTAATTACTCAGCAAAAGTCTTTTATGATGAAATGATGGAGGCAAATTGCATAGTCTCAGCACTCTTTTCCATTCCTCTGCACAAACTCATTTTGAATATACATGACTATAGCTACTCACATCTAGCCATGTTTGTGCAAAATGCGCCTAAGTCCTGACCTTGTCTTTGACATACCACTTTGCAAACAGCAACTTTCTACTAGAGGATTTTGGTTCCTTCTGATCTGACAGAGTTTTCTGATGTGTTTTTGTGACTAAAAAATCATTGGCTATTGCATGCTAGGAAAGCTGCCAATTTCTATACCAACTGCTGATCACAGGATGAGAAAAAAAGGTAATGAAATGGGAGCAGATAAATGAGTAATGTAGACGAAGGAGTGGTAAGTAACACCGAATTGCTGAAGGTGCAGTCGAGCCAAAACTGGAAACCCTGCTGCTCCCCTTCTCTGTGTATCAGCAGAAGGACAGTCCTGGGACACCTGGTGACAGTGTAGGTGACAGTGGAGCCCTGCTTTCAGAAAGATGGCATAGACACGACCTGGAGGAGCAGATCTCCCAGCCTGGACAGAGGACAGGGCTGCATGTAAAGTTGCATCGTGAGCAACCCTGGGCATCCAAGGGGCTTCTGTTTGCTGCTGCATGCACGTTGTCCCCCACATCGTTTGGTACCTCCCTCCAGCAGGATGTGCTGGAGCAGCACTTTTCCAGTGCATTCGTGTTTTCCCCTGGTCATTTTCCAGAGGCCAGAGCTCCTCTGTGGCTCTTTGCTCTTGTTTGCTCGTGAGTCAGACCAGCTCGCACCATTCATGAGTGCTAAGCTTCAGCATTAAGCACAGCTCCCGCGGTCCTTCAACACTTCATGTCCTCTCAGCTTTTTTTCTTCTTGGAAGGCAGGCCTGGCTTTGCGAAGCTCCACTCTTCCAAGTCATCCTCCTTATTTACTTCAGAACAGCAAATCTACTGAGGAAGCCAATTAATTGAATTGCGTCTGTGGCCAGTTTGGTACATTGAGCTAAATTCTTAATAAAGAATAATAGGAGATGGGCCGGCCACAGAGATTATTTGGTTTCCAGGAAACAGCCTGTGACTGGGAAACCAATATGTTCAGTTCTGGATGCCAAATTGCCAACACAATCCTCCTGTTTTGTCCTGCAAGCAGCTAGCGATCGGCCTCTGGTGAGCTCGGCAGGCCTGAGAAGAGATGGAAGGAGCAGCCCTGAGCTCCCATACTTTGTCAGGTTTCCAGTAATATGTCAGAGCAGTTGACCCCTGGATGACTCAGCCACATCTCAGAAGGGAAATGCCTGGCAAGAACATCATGCTGGAGGAAAGGCTTTAACAGCTGGAAGAAGCAGCACTGTCATTGCAGTAGAGGAGAAAAGAAAGACGAGGAAGAGCAAACAAGATAGTATAATTTGGCCTACTCTGAGCCAAACCAATACCAATAAGCCAAGCTCAGGAGATGATGGATGCTCCTGTAGATGGCGGACTAGGTTTTTAACAGCTCACGGCCACCATAACCCCTAGAGAAATCAACACGTGGCTAGGCTACTCTGTAAGATGAGAAGTGTAACATCTTTACTCACACATATTCTTATGAAACCCAGTAGGACTGTGATTTCAGAAATCATTGGCCACACTTGGCCATGCTCACTGATTACCTCTGTTTTGCTGCTGCTCCAGGGGCTGAAACAAGACATCAAAGTGAGGTGTCCAATGAGACCCTGCATGGCTTTGCATGGCCAGAACTGAAACAAAGGGGATGAAATGTGCCAGTGACGCTAATCCCTTAATATCTTCTCCAGGGTGGGATATGCACTCTGTCAGAGATAAACAGCCAGTGCTGTGGGAACCGCTGCCATTATAGATGGGCTGTGTGATGACCAGTGTAGCTATAGAGCCTAAATTCCCATGGCTTTGTGTCCCATGGCTAAAATGTAAAACACCTCTCTAAATTCTCCTACACCATTTATTTGACAAAATATCCCTGACGCTTCCTTATCTTTTACACAGAGATCCTCTATCCTCAGCTGCCTCTGTGGCCCTTTTATGTGCTCAAACATTTGGCTTGCAAAACCAACTTGAGAGCTGAGTAGAGGCCAGAGCAATGACTATCCCAGCTCTAAGCAGTGGGACACATTCAGCAGACTCATGAGCTTTGCATTGCATGTACATATCCATTTCCTAATGCCTCAGGCCTCCGGGCCATCTCCAATGCCCTTTGGGCACACCCCAAGTTGCTGAATTTTCACAGAGCAAATGAAGTTCCTAGCAAAAGATTTCACTAGCTCTGGCCTCTCCTAAGAATGCAAAAGTCCTGCAGCTATCAGCACAATGTCAGTGGTGGTCTTTTAACAACAGGCGTTTTAAACATCTGTGTTATCTATTGCTTATACATGCTTTGTCTTTAATGACTCTCTGAAACTCTCTGTACAGGAGGAGAGTCTCCTGTTCTGAAAGAGAATTATACTGATATCAAGATGCAGCAAAGGCAATGAGCATTAATAAAATCTGTGCCACAGCATTTGGATGTCAGTAATCCAGAGAAATGTCCCATTATCAGCTTTGTGTGCCTGGATTTGGCTGGAAGATTTATGACTCTGTCTATATGCCAAGAGTTGTGCACCTTGGGACAAGAGCACTCCAGGCCAGCGGTTTCCACTCTCCTGGCTGCACTGAGCTTTCAAGACCTGTCTATTTCTCTGGGCAGCTGCATGATTTTGGGGAACCATCAAACCATCTGACTTTTGGAATGGGGGTCTTGCCTGACATGGGACTTGGGCCAAAGAAAAGAAGATTTAGACTGCCAAAACTAAAAAGGCAATTTCTTAGAGCCAGAAGTGCTGCAAGTTACAAGTATACCCTAATTTTGGCCATTTATTTCCTCATGGGGATTAATTACAAAGGACTATTCCATAAAGATTTATACCTCTGTTTAATATTAAAATGAGGAATGCTTGCATTGAGTTTAATAAGCTTATTCACAAGATTCTCCTTAGAGGTGCATATAACTCTGGAAGATCAGGATCATGAATTACATAATCACCAGAGATGTAATACATGCTCACTCTACAACCATGCATCTCTCTAATCTCAGGTGTCCATACCTAAGTGTCATTGCTTGCTCAGGAAAGGAAACTGTACGTCTCCTTATGTAGAAATAAGTACAGACTGTGTTAATACTATTGATTCTCACAGGTTTCCCTGGCACTAGATCACTGCTTCTGAAGAATTTGCAGTTCATTCCCAAATATTATTTCTGTCACACTTCTGTGACAAAGCCTTTCCCTTCAGTCATGTTTCATAGAAAAGGGCAGCCATAAAGGATGTTTCTCTTTCCATTTTAGTTAAAAGTAAAACTTTCACTTAAAAATAGAGATTTCTCCTAAAGTGACCTTTATCACTCTGCAGGTATTTGATTCTCCACTGCCAGACTGGAAAGACACCCTGCTCTTCCACGGTTAATGTGATGTTTGAACCTATGTGGTTCCAACTTGCCCTGTTCTGTGACTCAAAAGAGATTTCCATGAGTAGAGCATTTCAGCCCCATGCATTCCCTGATGCTGAGTCTTTTTCTGTCTTGTAAATATGTATTTTTTGTAATAATAAAAGCTTGGTTTGATTTTCTTCTCCTTCGTACTCACAATAGATTGGGTATGAGAAAACTGCATTAATAATGCAGTTATTCTTAACACCCTGACGTTGCTTTCTGCAGAGCGGAACAGTCTGTGTTATCACACTAATGTAATGTAATGGGGGGATGCTAGAATCGCTCCAGACGAACATACTGATGGGCAGTCTAGTTCAAGGACTGCCTACAGCCGTGGCTGGCAACCAAATGTTTTGGAGGAAGCTGTAAAACACGTATAATATTGCTTTCATTGCAACACTTTTCAGCACAGGGAACTCCTGCCCCAAACCCAGCTGCAGATCAGTTTATTCCCCAAATGACAAAGCTAAGCACCCCACAGAAATGTTATCCCAGGCAACGTAATTACAAATGCAGATTGCCTCTGTGTAATGCATCTAATCCCTTTTTGCAAGTCTCACTTACAAATCTGCTTCTCTGCATGGCGGCCCATATTTAATTAGGCTTTGTGCAAAGGGAATTCCCTATTCCCCCCCACTGCCCTCTCCTCTTGGGGCTTGCAGATAAATACCGGGGAGCGCCAGGCTCGCCTTCTTTTCCCTTGCAAGAGGCTGCCTGTGTCCCATGTCCCCATGCTGTCAGCCTTCCATCACTTAATATTCAGCCAGACCAGGAGAAGCACTAATTAACCCAGAAAGAAAGGAAAAGATGTCTGAAATATTATCACAGGCCTGGAGAGGACTCAGTACTGGGGTGGAAATACAGGTGACGTGGAGCTGGCTGCTGCAACAAACAGGCTTGACCGCAGTCTGGAGCAGCGAGGATGGGCTGTGGATGCTGGAACATATGCTGCTTGGGAACATCCCACCACATTGGGCTGCTTTGCTCTCCAGGAAACTTTTCTAAAAAGTACTGGGACTAAAAAAATGCAACCCGCTGCCAAAGTCTTGCCAAAGGCCTGTAAAATGGAGCAATTTCCTTCTAACCAATATCCTCTTCTCAACGACCCAGAAGTCACTGGCTCAGAAGAGCAAAGAAGCTGCTGCTAACTCTGAGGGCTGTGAAGACAGGACAGTTTATAGCAGTTCTTTGCATTTTGCTCTGATTCTGAACTTTTGTTACTTCATTTCTTTTTTCTTTTCCCTATCTTGAAAATTGTGCCTTTTAGAATTGAGAATTAAATGAATTCAATAACACGTATATAATTGCATGTAAGACCTTTGACAGCTTTAATCAACATATGGAATTTAAATACATGCTAGTGTTCCCATGTGGATTAGCAAGACTTTTAAATCTGCCTTGAAATCAATATCTTGCATCAGTGACTACAGAAAATTAGCAGTGGGCTGGGACTGAAATTGAAACCTGCAGCTACCCTCATCACATCCACAGAGCTCCATCCCTCTAGGAGATGGTACCATCTGGTATGGTGTGATGAGGACACTTGTCAGGCGACAAAACTGACTTGTGGAGCTTTGGGGCTCAAGAGCTATAGAGAGAAGTTTTTTTATTTTTCTGAGATTAGGAACAGAACTCTCAATTTAATCATCACCATCTTGGCTGAACTGAAAGCTCTAAACTTCTCATGCATGCCCTCTCCCGTGTCAAAGTTTTTCAGAGAGTCAGAAATGTCTTTGCACATTATTTCTGTTTTTTTTTTTTTTCATTTTCCAAAACGGAATTTCCTTCAAAGCATGTCTCATTGGTGACACCTGTGAGAGATAGCTGAATTTAGCAGCTGAAATAAGCTTCCTTAATGTGACTTTTCTGTAGGACACAGGCCCTCAGAGTGGGGACCCTTATTTCTCCATCCGATGCCATGCATAGTCCTGGCTTGCCTACATCCTCTCTTCAGATGCTTGCAAAAGGAGGGAGGCTGGTTAGTCACCTCTGCTCTGTGTAGAGGTTTCCATTATCGTACCTTCTTCTTGTTTTCTTATTTTGTTATTTACAAAGCACCAGTTACAGATTCCTAAGCATTTTCTGTTGCAAAACCAAACAACAGTTCAGGAGATTTTACAAATTACAAGTTCTCTAGGGGACATCCATGGTCCCCTACCAGTATGTCAGCAACCACAGGATGAAAAATGCTGCTTTAAAATGACCCATCTCTCATCTGTCTTTCTCTGTTAATCCAAATACAGCAGCTTAAAGCCTTTTATTTAAAGCATCATTTGAGTCTGTACATCCTTCATATGTCTGTTCTTTGAGTATTCAAGTTCCCCCTGCTTTGCTACACCCCCACGACATCATCCTCTCCATTACTACGGCATTGAGCAATGCAAAGCAAGGGATAGGGATTATGTCGCCAAAGCTGGACCCATCACACACACTGGGTAGTCTTCAGTTTAGAAATATGAGGATTTCCCTGAGGATCCTGTTGTGGGTCTTTTATTATTCTATGCATTCCTGTTTCATCTGCAAATTTTATTGGCAGGGATTATCCTGCTTCCTTCAGATTATTGATTAAAATATTGAACAACACAGCAGTGAAATCCATCCTTAGGGATGCAACTAAAATCCTTTGCATTCACAGCATGGACCTCTTGACCAATTACCTTCTGTGATCTATTTTTTTGGTCCATTTTTAATCCATTTAACAGGCCTTATTGATTCCCATACCATGCTTGTTTTAAGGAAAGGGTACATTAGGACACAACAGAAAGCTTACTCATTTGGGAAAGTGAATTTATTCTGGTTCTGGAAGGTTAAGGAACTTGTATTGACTTTGGTCCTCACAACATAAACCTTTATTTGTGTATTTCTGCCATTCTCCGCCATAGCTGATTACTGTCCAAGCAACAAGAACTATAAACAAATATTACAGTAATTTCAGAGATGCTGTGCCCTTATGTTCTTCCTCAGCAACCTCTTTTCCAAATGGTTTTGCCTTTTTAGCGACAGTAGTTACTCATTGCCGCTAGGGGCCAGCCTTTAATACCTGGTGTTCAGAGCTGCTGCTTAACAGTTTCGGGACTATTCCCAAACAACATGTTGTTTTAAAGAGATGCAAGGAGGAAAATTTGTTACTATCAAGCTTAATTCCTTAGAGATGATGTAGTTTTCCTTTGTTGGCAGAATCATTATGAATGTAAACTAAGAAACAAAAAATGCCCCCAGCTTAAGCACTGTGGAAACAAGCAGGCTGGTAGACTCCTTCTGCATGAAAAACAAATTCTTTAACTGCCCTGGTGTCGGTATGTGCTCTCCATCCAGCCAGAATTTGTTTTGTTCTGTTGTGGAAACATCCTTTCGATACATGGCTTAGCTGGTTATTACAGCTGACACTTTCAAGCATGTTGAGGACCCAGGTTTGACTTTCAGTTGTGAATTTAAAAAAACAGTAAGTTTTTAAATCCTTACCTAAAGGCCTCCTGTGTAGGTCATGTTGGTGAGCAAAAGCAGGACAAAGTCCAACACAGACTCAGTTGTACAAAGGAAAGTCAATCCTCATTCCTACAGAGAAACTAACCTCACATGGACACCCTACAAAGTGGGGAATAAACCAATGCAACTGTCCAAACCAGTAAGGGCACACGAATTACCTCCCTTCTTCCCACCCAGAAAAGACTATCAGGTAAACCAGAGGGAGGAGAGGTTCCCATGCAATTGCTCTGCAGGCAATGGACTGCATTCTTAGCTCCCTGGACAGAAGACTTAGCCTTGTGGACACTCAGTGAGAAAGAGGGGTTCATCACTCAGTGAAATTCTTGGGACATTGTAGCACAATCCCATCCATACAATAGCATTGCAGAGCAGCTAAGAAGGTGCCAAGTCTGAGAGACAGCCAGAAAAAGTGAGGAGTGAGCCCCAAAGTGTACACATACGTCATTTTGTGTGAAGGACAACAGATACCCCAACAGAGAAGATGCAGTGGATGCAGGTTATATTGCAGTGCCTGCATGTGATTAACATGCTTATGTAGATAGTGTGGCTGAAGAAACCAGAGAAAATTACGTGTTGTCTTGCCTGGAGGATGGAAGGGTAGAAAATCCCTTGGTGTGTTGAGACAGGCTTATAGGGAGTGCTAGAAAGGAGCTGACACAGAAAAACAATGCAGTTATGACTGAAATAGGGAAGAGCGGGAAGGAGGATTCTGGCTAAAAATATATACATTTTAATAGTATCATCCTTGGACATGCATGGTTCTAGGAAACCATGTTCAGGATGAGTCAGAAAAAAGGAAAGGCAAAGTCTTAATGCATAACTGAGTGACATGGGGAAATGCAAAGGAAAAATAGTTCAATTTCCTCAAGAATTTCAGAGACTGATCCAAAATGGAGCTGGGGTTAAAATGGTTAAATTGCATAAATAAAAGGGAAACATCTGTAAGTACAATAGAGCAGTTTCAAATGATGAATCTGTAAGGATGAAACCAGAGAAACTTTGTGCCCTCAAAAAAGGATAGTGTAGAAGCTGGTTAGCCTCATGATAAAGAAACGTTAAAGAGCAGTCTGAGTGGATAGCAATTATCTTTTAAACAGAATACAGACACGCAGGAAATCAATTTTTCTATGCACATATGTACAGTAATAATCAAACTCGGAAAGCAAATATATATACTACTAATCAGCTATATAAATTCATGCATGCATACATACATACGCTTCTCTACAAATGCTTGAAAACAAAGATATAATGAAGGACCCAGATGACATAATTTTAAATGAGACTACTAGCATACTGGCTGTATCAGAAACTCAGTGGAAGAGTGATAATTACTAGAGTGCTGAAATGTCACACCAGGTGATGACTTGGCCCCAAGCAATGTGCAAGGTCTGCTTTGAAAGCTAAAGGCTGGCATGATTAAACAGCATGGCAAAAGATGCTACCAGGAGTACAAAAAAGAAAAAAAGCTCCAAATGAGACCAAATGAGGACAATAGGAACCTTTTAAATTAGTTAGTTCTGAACACGCAGGCCAAAAAGCCTTTGAGGAGCGACTTGCTAAAGGCATAAAAAAAATAAAAAAAAAATTTCTTGCCCAGTCAACATGAGCATGATGACCTTCAGAGGCTGCATAAAAGGTGTTGGTCATCATGAAGGTCAGTGTGCAAAAGACAAGGCCATAGAAAACCGAATAAATTCTTCACATTTGTATTCAATTGAAAGGAATTCTTTAAAGTTCACAGTTCAATTTCTCCTGGGATTTGCTGGACTATCTCTCTCAATGTGAAACTATAGAACAATTCATAAAACAAAGATGAAAAAAAATCACCATGAAAAATGACATTCATCCAAAACTTCAAAAGGAGACCAAGTATGAAATTGTGGCATCAGTTACTGTGGGGTATGAGATATCACTTAAAACAACCTCACTAGGGAAACAGCAGGTGGCCATAATAATAACTAATAATAATGATATAACAATAATATATCAGTTAGCTAATAATAATAATGTATCTGTTTTAAAACAGTTGAGTTAGGGTGTGTGCTTCAGGGTGGTAATCCCCATATGCATATTACGTGATAGAAGATCGAATTTGTGGATACAAATCTGTTCAAAAAGTGTCATCTGATTTTGCAAAAGAAAGTCATATTTCATTGATCTGCAAGATTTCTTTGCAGGAGCCACTGAACATGTCTGTGAGGAAGACCCTGTTGTCAGCTATTTCTGTGGGTTTCTAGAAGACCTTCCGAAAAAAATACTTCATTGCAGGTTTTTGAAGAAGATAGGCTATGATGGACTAAGGCAGAGAGGAAAGGACACAGGAAAATAACAGGCTAAAAGATAAGCAATAGTGTGTGAGTCAAAAGTTAGATTTCACACTGAAGTCAAGTTGCTAATGAAGTAGATCTTTACAGATATGCATGTTGCCCAGAATGTTTCCAAAGGACGGAGGGAAAGGGAGGATAGATAATGAGGAAGCAAAGTCTGATCAACATACTGATTTAGGACAGTAAAAGCAACAGACAGCTCTGTAAGGTTACAGAAGCCTCAAGATGCAAAGTGACTTGATGAAAGATTGTAGATTAAACTCTGTGTTGGCTAATGCAAAGCAGTCCACATGTGGAAACAGTAGTGTTGATACTGCATACACCAGCGACGGATTGGGAATTCTACATTTTCACTAATAAACTGATATTGGTGTTATTGTGGACTACTGCAGAAAGAGAACAGAACAGATTGTATTACTGTGTTAATGCATACGTGCCTAGGACACTTGGTTTTGAATACCAGTTGCAATCCATTTATCGCAGAAGAATTTTTTGAACCCAGAGGAGCGCAGTCAGGATGGCCAAGCTATCAAGAAGCTACATCATGAAGGATGATTAAACACGTGGGATGTACCTTCTTGATAAAAGGTGTCTGAAGAAAAATATTCTGGCATTGAGACATACTGCGGCCCATGGTGTACCCAGAGAGGCACCTACCTCAGACCTACTAACATCCACTACTGTCTCTACCCATTTGCTTCCAATGAGACAGATGAATCCTTCAGCAGAATTTCATGATGATTTTTGCCTCATTTTTAAGCAAGTATCAGGACTGGCCTATGAAGACCTTGAGCAGGGCATGCTGTACATGCTGTACTTGTAGAGCTCACATTCATTACTATCTGCATTGCAGTCTGTTGGGCAGCCAGTTGGTCCACCACAGTGCTGGGTGCTGTATGAGTGTGGAAGAGAAAGAAAGTCTCCCCACTTACTGCATGAGACTAGGAAATGTTAAACAGTAAAAGATCATAACAAAACCACAAAAATATCCTTCTCAGGTGCCATCCATTCTGAGTTAACAGAAGGCCACCAAATCTTGCCTGACAGGGCTGGCTCCCTTAGCAGAGCTATGTCTCTCCAAGGGTGGTTCACATGGGTACAGGATCAGCCCCTGTTCTGCATTGGATGCAGCACTTTGAGAAAAAAAGTTGGAAGCAATCCAGAGAAGGGCAATAGCAACCATGGTCTCTCACATGTATGCCACACAGAAAAATTATTTAAGTTACAGAAAAGAAGACTAAGACATAAAAACTATCTTTCTGCATTTTCCATTGATGATCCGAAGCAGAGAATAATCCGTCCAAGGCATGCAGGACATGAAGCAGGACAGACACCAGAAACATCCTTCTAACAGAAAATATCTTTATGAAAACAAAACAAAACCCTCTAGGCACATACGGTGTCTCCACGACTCCATGACTGAAGATCTTGAAGAACCTCCTAGGCTGGCATTTGTCGGGTCACATATGGCCACAACTGCCTTTGCTCAGAGGCACTGGGTGACCTCCCTGTGTAGCCCTGCTGCATGACCTTGGCCTCCAAGGGTGCCAGACTTCCTCTAAGTGTTGCAACTTCTTACCACACTGTGGCCCAGGAGGGATATGCCTAGAAAAACACTGTCACAGGCTTGGGCTTTCTGAATGTTTTCTGAATGTTTATGTATTAAAAAATGGAATAATGTCTAAGGACTGAGCTGGAATAAATATTGTTTCCCAAATGCCTTTTCTCCATCTGTAAACAGGCTGGAATAAGAAAGGTATCAGAGGAAACCCAGAGAGATAAGAACTATTTCCCCTGAACTCTTTCAGCTTTCATCAGGCTACATAAAACTAGCCATGCAATGCGGTGTTTTTCTTCTAGCTCCAATCTTCTTCTGGGTGCTGACCCCTACAAAAACAGGGTGCACCTTCCCTATCTTGGAAGCCAGACTTACAATTCCTGTCTCTGGGACCACCATTCCCAATCTCTTCAATCTCCCCATGGTCTTGTTTTTACTGAGAGCACCCAGTCCTGTGCCCTCATGGTGCGGTGGAGTCTTGGGGACAGGGGTCTTGAAGGTGGAAGATGCAAAGAAAAAGTTGGGGCCAAGCAGGCGTTGCTTCAGAGTGGGGAAAAGGGAACGCTTGGGACAGAGGGGATTTGATTGCTCTGCCTTTCTCAGCCACTGGATGTATAGGACTGGATAGATCCCTTGTAAGCAGGATGCACAAAATCAGAGGGCAAGTTGCTTGGAAACCTCTGTTTAATACATGACTTTCAGAGATTGTGTTTAGTATGTTCCTTGAAATTAAGAAAGTCTGTATCTGTTTCTTTCCATATAATATAAGTGGGCAGGAAGATCACTGGATTATTGAGAAAAGCACAGCAAAATCAACTTCTGGAACAAGGAAAAGAAGACTAATCCACTCCACCCCAGTGATGTTGCCATGTGCAAAGCATCAGAAAAGGAGGATTAATACGCTTACATGTAATAGACATCTGGAAGTGCAAATATATGACAAAAATCCATGTGCTGAAGACCCTGTAATTTCTCTGTGCAATCTCTATATCATTTTATTTAGAGCTGTGCACTGTAAATTGAATGAATGAGAGGCAGGTCACATATGTCTCAGAGTGGTGCCTGGAAAGGGCAAAACATGATTAGAAAGCCACCCGGGTTTGAATGAAGTTGAGAAAATGGAAATAATGAGCCAGGATTTGGGATGGAGATAGTGTCCTCACCATCATTCTGTAGATTTTCTGCCTGGCCTTGGCCTTTGTAAAGCATTTCTCAAAATATGCTCCAGATCTATACACTTTCAGTGTTTCCACTGGCAGATATTTCCCTGTCTAAGGCAATGGCTGGTGACCTAGTGCTGTACAGGCAGGAAAAGAGTACTTACCCTCTGGCAAAAAGTACAGACAGTAAACATGAATATTTTGAACCCATCTGATATATACAGTTCCAGCTTCAGAGTAATAGGAATAGTAGAATATAATTTCATGTAAACTACTGCAAAAATAAAGTCGTCTGCTCATGTCAGCTGCTCTTGCTCATAGCCCAGCCTCACCAGCACAGCAAGCAGGGATGGAAACCAGGATGGTTGCCCCTACTGTGGCACTGCGTAAATGTATAAATCACTGAACTGCTCTATTTGACTTATCAGAATTCACCTGCAGAGCCCACTGTGTCAGTCAACGTGACTTAAACTAAGTTAACTTGCACGAATATGTTTAGATGTGCAAACCACAACAGTCAGTTAAATCACTCAAAGTGCTTTTAGAGCCAGACTTGCACAAGGGCCCAGTTTAGATAACCATCCACGCCATCCACTGAGGAGCCACACAAGAAACATGTCAGAACTTATGCACAGAGCAAGATGTTTCTCCTTCTGCATACACAGATAGTTGCATCTGCCAGGTATTGTGTTTGTGGAGTCAGAGAATTTAATTGCGTTTCTCCATTGACAACTGATGAAATGATAGCTGAAATTAATGATTAAAATAGGGTCCCAGCATTTGTAATTTGGAATGCAGGCATGAATGAAAGGCTTTTTTTCTGATTAAATTTGCAGTGCAGAACTGTCCATCTTTGGTTTTGTAACAACCTAAAGCTCTGCTGTCGAGGCTAACAAATTGTCCTGGGGAAACTCCTGAGAAATGGTACCGCTTCAGATCATCAACTGCCATGGGAAAATCCCATTAGGGAGTGAAGAGCAGACACCAGGACTGGGTAGTTAAAGATAGCCAGGGTGTCTCTCACAACTGTATGAACTGGAGTCCAATTTCAGCTTAAATGGAGAGCAAGATTCAACTACATGTAATTTTATTTGTATAGAGACCTATATGACCTGGTTGCTCTTCCATTGCACTCTGGTAGCGGTGAGAGCCAAAAAGCCTAGTCTGCCTTTAGCATATATCTCCTTAAGTTTTTGAAAGGAACTTGACCTGCAAGTTGTGACACTGGTAAAACCTCATCACTCCCCACTGGGCTGACATGCATATTTTTGGCTTTTGTCAGTGTATTTATTCCCATGCAACACCACCATTTCCCCTCGCAGAGAGCTGCTGATGACACTTGGGTTCAGGAACTAGACAGGCAATGGAGCAGTTGAATATGAACATTTGTTCATTTACAGGAGCAATGAGCTACATAAAAGTATAATTTCTCTGTAAGGTGTGCTCATTAGGAGCAATGAAAAAAAGAGAGATGGACATTTTGGTCCTTCTCAGGTTTATACAAGTAGTAAAAGTACTTCTCAACGAAGGTCTTACAGGTACCTCTATTATTCCCTACCTTGTCCTGTAACCTTTCTCTCCACTCTCTCAGCCCCCCAAGCTGGTCTTTAATAGTTGACTGGGCAAGAGATACAAAGATAATGAAGGAGCCAGAAGGACAAAGAAAACCTGTGGTGAGCTCAACCCGCAGTTACTCTTAGAGCTGATGTCCCACTTAGGTGTCAGCTTCCACAAAACCTTCAGAAATTTAACTCTGAGATACTGGCTAAAATCTTCAAGAGCTTTTATAGGACAGAGACTGATAGCATGTAGACAGCACAGTGTTTGATTCCTTAAGAAAATCAAGCCTAAGACAGGTTTTCATTGAAATAGAAGTTCTTTCTTGAAACATCTATTTTCTACTATTTAAAGATATTGACAAAGGAAAATATTAAAGGAAAAGCAGGAAGGAAGCAAAAGCTAATATTGGTAATGCCAAAACACTCATGTCCACATTTTAACAAAAAACACTAATACGGATAGTAAATGCAGAAATTTCTGACTAAGGGTTTCTATTTTTATTCTCACCCATGCTTCTTTATGATTGGAACAAATCAATTTTCCAGCCCACTCTAAAAATAACTCCAGCCTGCTGTCATCTTCTTCTGCCTTCCAAACTACAGAATTAGATAGAAACCTGCAGACTTCCCAGGGGCAAGAATGCATCATTTCTTAGTACTTGAATATTGCAAAGGTAGGCTGAATAGAAACAGCTCTGCTCCAGGTAAATGTTGTCGTTCATCACTGTCAGCTCATTACAAGCACTGTGAATTAGAAAGAGCACAGCCAGCTGGGTCCTGACATGAGCAGACCCCTCAGTGCTGTGGAGGCCAGCCAGGGTGTTATTCCTGGTGAGCGATGGCTCCCTCACCACATATTCACTAGCACTTTAAGAAGATTTGTACCGAATAGGCATACTGGTCTACCAGGAAATCACATTGCACACAAAGGACTTCCTTCCCAGGGCAATTGTTTTTCTCCACTGTTGTCCCTGTTCCTTACCTGAGGGTTAACAACCTCAGTTCATTAGCAAACCACCATTTACGTTGCAAATGTATCTGTTATGGACAGCCTTGAAATATTCATGCCTTTAGAGCAGAGCAAGGAAGCAAGGAAGTCTCAGGGCACTGAGATACCTCCATGGACTTTCTCCTCTGCTCCTTTCTGCCAGGACTGGGACTGGCAGGACTAGGAAGTCCTAGGCCTATGACTACCTACATATAGCTCTGTTAATAACATCTCACTAACACAGGGCATGAAATCACACCTGAGAACAGCATGTACACAGCAATTTGTGATGACAAATGTCAAACCACGCAGTGTTTCTTTTATAATATCCTTTAGAGTGGAAGTGTTCCTAAACAGAGATGGCAGATTCATCATGCAGTTTATACACCTTAATTTCAGGGCTGTCACTCATACAGACAAGCAGTAGGCAGGAACTGAGCAGTAAGCTCCCCTATGGGCACAGTGGTCTGTGCAGCACATTTGCTTTGCGCAGGGGAGCTGCTTGAGTCCTTGCAGCTACCGTCTGCAAGGACGAGAGCAAAGACTCTTAAAACTCTCCTGACTCCTCTATCTGGCAAATAAATGTGGTATGAAGAACAATGCTGTCAAATAGTTTACAGGGAAGATCTGACATATTACTGGGAAACATTATGCATGTTTTTGTTCAGGTACCCTTGCTCAGGTTGCTGCTTTGGCATAAAGAACTCAGCTGCCTCTCCCTCCTGTCACCTCCCGATGACAAGCAAAGGAAGTTCACAATTTTGGCCATGAAAGCAGAATAAGGACTGCAGGCAGGCAGTAGTAGGGCTTGTGGAGAAGCAGCTGAAGACTGTGCATCTCCTTCTATTGCATGATCTCTGCCTCATGCATTGATAAGCTTTCCGAGTCCTTGACAAGTCAGAGGAAAGGCACTACTAAATTTCATGTCTGACTGGAAAGACAAAAAAATAGCTGATAGAGCTAAATAAGACAGACGGGCATAAATAACTGCCAGACAGATAATTGCCAAAGTTTTAGAACATATTACGCTCCTTTCAGTTCTCTTTCTTCCCCATTGCAACCTGAAGAATCAAAAGAAGAGAGGCCATCAAGCCATGACTGAGGATGCCAACAATGATGTGGTGGTAGAACATAAAAAGGCATCAGCATCTGTAAGAGGTACCAATAACCTCAAAAGTACGTTCTGGTTTCCTCTGAGAGTCTGCCAGCATGGAAGCAGTTCCTACCAATCTCCAGTTTTGAAGAGCAAATGTGCTGTATTGAAGAAAGGTTGCCCATGGCAGCCTTGGAGGACCATCAGACACAGGAGACTGAAGGGACTAACAGATTAGTAGATGTTGGTTTTGAAGTGCATGGTAACACTCATTGCCGCTTTCCTGGTCACGGCCAGGCTTTTGTCTCACTTTGCTGTCCAGATGGGTCCTGGAAGGCCGAGAATGAGACATGTCTCCTCCTGGAGCTTCTCTGCAGCCTCTGGTGCCAGTGCTCTGAAGTACGTCCAGCAACAAGTGAGCTCATATGACTTAAGCATCAGGATGAAATACCTCATTAATTTGAAATTCAGTCTTCTGGGGTGGTTGTCTGGATTTTTTTAAAACTTTGTTTTTTTAAAATCATTGACCTCAGACAAACCAGTGGATAATTTATATTTTTTCCTATGTCGACTGTTTGTTATCAGAGGAAATGTCCTCAGAGTCAGGACTTGCTGTTTTTGTGTTTTATCTGTGCAGCAAATTCCATTAAGTGAAATTTAATGCCAAAGCTCTAAGATCTGCATTCCTGGGGAATGACTGTTTTGGGGCATTGTCTTTGAATCGGGAGCAAACACAAGCTGATAAAACACTTGTTGGATTATTTAGTCATGCCATCTTTTGCTGGATAGCTAACATACACATACAAATCACCAGAGGCAAAAATATTTCCTAAGTGGAACACATTGGTGATTCCTGCAAGATACAGCAATGGTCTTAGGCAAGTAAGCAACCTTACTGGTGATTAAGTTGTTCCTGACATACATAACAGCCTGAGCACTTTGCCCCCTCAGAGTGACAAATCTTGTTTGTATCTGGAGATGTTGTGCAGCAACGCACAGGGAGAATGAAAACACCGCCTTATTTCATCTTTGCAAAAACATAATGAGAGATGATTCTTCATTGCTCTACACCATGCAACCATACCCACAGAAAGACGGGCAAAGCAAGCTGAGGCAGGAGAGCTGCTTGCCCCACTCAGGGGTCTGGGGCTGCAGATATCTCCGTGCAGCATTGGGCTGAGGTGCTGAGTCCAACAGCATCGTCAGGCCTCCTGTGATGGCCTCGTTATGGCCATTTCAGTGCAAGAGGCACCGAACATGGCTCATTCCCTTCAGCCCCAGCAGCTGGTCCCACTTCTCCAGCTGGAAACCCACCCGCAGCAGGCACATCACCAACTGGAGATGAAGGATTTTTCCCTCTCTCCCCACTTCTCCCTCCAGCGTTCTGTTATTTTCAGCATGTAAGACAAGAAATAGAATTAAATATAGAAACTCTTGGCAATGTGGTAGCAAGACTCTGTCAGGATCCTCCAGCAGCACTCCTCTTCCTAACGTGCATGAAGATTTTCTTGAAGACCTTGTGATTTGAAGCTGATGGGCTTATGTGTATCAGAATCTAACCTGCTAGGCTCAGAACACAGCTTAAACAAAAAAGCTTAAATAAAGCCTTTTTGGTCAGAAGCTGAGGAATACACAGTACACATATGGAAAGAGCTGTTGAATTTGCTCAGCTCCATAGTTATGGTGAATATGGCTTTGGAAGAAGGTTGAGAATAACAAATGCAAGCTCTGGTGCTATCAGATAATTGTGGAAGTGCTAAAATAGCAAAACTGTCAAAATGATCTTAGAACTCCTGCTCTCCAGGTTCCCTGGCATCTAGTTTAGACCTTCCTCTGAGGTTCTTACCATAAGCAGACTGTCAGTTAATCTGAACTAGCTGCTAATGAGTTAATTAAAATTCTGGCACAGAGGAAGCAGAAAGACTTCTACTGCAGAATGGGGTGAAACTAGTGAAAAAGCATCTAATTTAAACTCCTCGATGCAGAGATTCAGGCTGGAGATGAGGCCAAGCCCAGCCTCCTTCAGCTGCCCTCCCTTTTCAGGTACATGAGGTCACAGTCAGGCTCTTTGGCCTCTTAAGACAGGAGCAGAGGACCCTGC
Organism: Nothocercus julius; assembly: GCA_013398735.1. Lineage (NCBI taxonomy): Eukaryota > Metazoa > Chordata > Aves > Tinamiformes > Tinamidae > Nothocercus > Nothocercus julius. The sequence goes on along the minus strand of VZSV01000074.1, from coordinate 2,859,020 downwards.
TGTAAGTTTGGTATCAAACAAGCCAACACCTGCCTACAAAGGGTGACGTGAGAACATTACATTGGCTGCATGCTGCAAATGATTAACTGCTCTATCTTCTCTATAAGAAACCCTAAAAACATTGAAAAAATGCTTCCTTTACTACAGTAAGAAACTTTGAAAAATGCTACTTCTCTTAACTGAAAGTTATTCATCCTCTCCTTGTCTCTACATCTTTTTTTCCTTCCTTTTTCATCTTCCATCTCTACCTCAGGCTATCCCAAAATACTACAATATTTCCTCCTCTCCATCTGCTCTTTTAAATGTTCCTTCTCTCTTGAAAAGTTTCCAGAGCTGAACTATTTATATTTTTGCCATGCACATCTTTTTCAGCAAGCTTTTTTTTTTTGCTCTTGAAAATAGAAACCCTTCCATACAACTTCTCTGATAGAAGATTTAAAGTAACACATAGTGGCCTTAGGGTTAGTTCCCAACAGGGACTTACCACGCTATTCAGTCAGTGCAGAGGAGACCCTATATCACTGAGCTCTGCTGGTTGTGCTGGGAAAGGAGTGGATTTAAAAGAAAAAAGAAAAAAAAATGGGGGGTGGGGAGTGCTATATTCTGCATGAAAATAAGCCAGCAACTTAATGCACACAGGAAAAAAAAGTCCCACTTTACACTGCTGCTTTTCAGGATTGACTTTATTTTAAATGAAAGATATGGCGAATAGCGTTCCTAATGGAGACTGTTACTGCCTGTAGTCTTGAAGTCGTCCTTTCTCCTCTGCGGGCTTGAGCTCCTGCCCAAGCTTGGGGCAGGTGAGCTGCAGAACAAGGGAGCAGAGCAGGCACCTTCCTTTCCAGACAGGCTGGAATTAACCAACACAGTTTTTTTTATGGTGGGTTCTTGTGGAAAAGAGTAGCCAAAATTAAAACAATAACTTCTTTCTCCTACCCTCTGCTTGTGGTGTTGGTTGCATTTGTGGGCCCAGTAGCATGTGTGCACAAAGGTTAACAGCCCATTAGCATGCAGCACCTACCCCTCACTTACATGAGCTCCCATCGGGGCAAATAGTGCTGTAAGTAGAGAAGACAAGAAGGGAGTTTGTAGACTTAATTAAAAAGCTCTGGGAAAGCTTCAGGAGAGTATTATGGTTGGGGACCACCAGTTTCCCTGCAGAGGACACCAACTGGAGGATGCTTACTTGGGGATTCCCATTGCTTCTTTGTCATTGATTCCCATAATCTAATAAAATAAATAGGAACAAGCACTCTGCAGAACTTTTCTGTTCTCTTGGCTGCACGTTGCCTTCAGCTTCCCCTTGGAAGGAACTCCCGTCTTGAACAGGCCATGTTCGGGAATGTGACTATGCAGCTGGAAAGAGTGAGAGCTGCTGGGCAGCAGCTACTTTGCGTGATTGAAAGAATACAACTGCTTTGCTGAACTCCATTCCCAGTGTTATTAAGATTATGAATTCAGTTGTTCAAATTTTGTCATAAGCATTTTTCATGGATTAGACATGCAGTTTCCACTCTGTCATTAAAACCATATTCTGGCTCCAGACTCTCTCTCTGTCTCTCACTGCTAATGATTTGGCTTGTTGAGCTTCTGTTGGTAAGGTACAAGAAAGGACATGGTTTGCAGGAAAAAAAATAAATAAAAAAATAAAAATAAAAGGCCGCTAATTGCATTGAGGTAGAACCCTCATAGGTTTCGGATAAACATAGCAAATAAATTATGTCAGCTCTGTGGTAAACTAACAAAAAGGACTTGCATCTAAGAAATGCTCAGGGGCAGATCCTGATGCTCCTCTGACTCTTGAGTTGGCCCTGCACACATGGCCCTGGAGAAGCCACCGGGACTGCATCCAGAGAGAAGTACCACTGTGAGCAGGGAGTGGAGTGATCTGGGCCCAAGTGCCATTAAAATGCAAATACTCAGGAAACCCCAGGAGCCAGCATTGTCTGAAGGATTACTGCAGTCATTAACAGGCTTTCTAAACACCTCTGATTTTCTACAAGTGCAGTTTTAATGACCTCACCTCAGAGGTTTGAATTTCCTGGCTAGACTGCTGCCAATAAGGAATAATTGAACTTCGGGTAGCTCTGCTAAAGAATATAATGAATTTTCAAAATGGGAGCCTTCCCCACCGCAGGAGCACAGGAGCCAGCCCCTGCATGTTCGAGCGTGCTTCTGCACTTTGATGCTGAGCCCAGGCTCCGTTTCTGAGCCCAGAAAGGCACAAGTTTAGTGTCAGGGGCCCAGTTGTGCTGGCACTGCTGCAGGGACACGTGCAGGACTTCAGGAGGTCTCAGTGCTCCGTGTCACGGGTCTTTTGCATGTCTGGCTCTTCCTCTACAGTGCATGTCTGCCTTGCATCGTGGCAGGGGACACCGGTGGCACCCCTTTATGGTGACACATTTATGCACCTTTCCTTGCGAGATGGTCCTACAGCCATGCCGGGCTGCTGCCTCCCTGCCCTGTAGCAGGCCCTATCTCTGCCCTTATGCACAAGGAAGATTGCCCAGGATGTGCGTGACAGCTTGTGCCCACCTTCATCTCTCTATCCTTCCCATACCTTTGTCCTCCTGCTTTTCTTTCTTCTCCCGTCTTGTTCTTTTCACTCATGCTTTCTCACTTTCTCATTTTCCTTCCGTCTTGCTCCTTCCCTCTCCTCTGTGATGCTTACTGGAGGTTGGGTACCGTGCAGAGAGGAGAACAGGGGCAGTTCTTCCCCCCCTCCCTGGTCCTATCCAGGTGTACATTGTGCACTGCTGATACCCTCCGCACATCCCACCATCTCCCTGCAGTTCCCCGGGTTGCACCCTTGTTTCCCCACCTCCTTTCCCAGTCCACAGGTGCTCCTTTCCTCAGGTGCTTCTCTCTGGGATGTCCAGCTCCCCACTCTCGCCTCTTAAGGAGGACCCCAAGGATGTCCTGAAGATTCAAGGAGCTCTGCTCCAGCTTCTGTCCCACTCTTGCAGGCTGGCATGCTCAGGCGAGGAGAGCAGCCCAAGATGCTCAGCATGGATCCTGTCATCTCCTGCCCGAGGCGAATGCTCCGGCAGGGAATGCCTCTTCCTCTCTGCTCCCGTTAGAAGCAGTTGGCCACCATGCCAGAGCATCATGCGTGTTATTGCCTGATTTGCCTCGCTGGCCTGTTTCAAGCTTACATCACAGTGTTTCAGCCCAGACCCATATGTTATCAGCTGCTGAAAGGACTATCTGAAAAATATCTGACACTGCATGTAACTCTCTTAGCTGCTAAAATAATTTAAGCAGATACTCTCTGGTTCTGTTAACACTCTCTCAGACACCCATAAAAATGCTAATCTCACAAGTGAGTAGATGCTTTTGGACTTCTGAAACTAAAGACCATGCAAGACCTAGTCCTGCAAGGAGGAACTACTGTTCAGTTAAAAAGAAGCTTGTGGTATAACGAGATCAACCCAAAATCTGCTTTGCAGGTCTAGTTCAGATTTGTCTCCTGTGCTGATCTGATAACTTACAGTTGCACAAAATGGCCAATAATTTGATTAACTTTTTGCATGCAAATACAAGTCCCCTCCTTCAGTGTGCGAGGCATTCCCAGCTAATTCCAGCGACCAGAGGATAAAATTATTTGAATTCTGTGAACTGACTGGACTCCATTTTGATTAAGCTTGTGCAAGACATCTGCATCTTCTTGGTTTATTTGACTTTCTGGTTATCTTTCTCAACATCACAGCTGACATTTTGTGTATTATTCATGGGTTTGTTTTTTTCTGTCTGATCAGCCCACCAATCTTTTCATTTCTCAGCTATTTTTATGGTCTCCATCCCATAGCCCCTCTCGGGTGGTCAGAGGACTTGACAGCTGTATTTGTTTCACAGCACCAGCTCAGGGCATGAGGGTGATTGACCCTAAGGGTGAGCACGAGTTTATCCCTCTGAGGTTAAAACCAGCACCTCTACTTGCAATCCTGCACGCAGAGATGGCAGCTAGGAGCCCGATGATGTAGTATTTTCGTCTACAAGCTGGGTGGCCCGGTGTGGAAGGGAAGAGAAGTGTAGCTGGTAATGGCCTGAAATAAGGTCTGATGAGGGGATTATACCTATCCCTGTTAAGTGCCTCATCCTGAAGTCTCTCAGAGAGAGAGGGCTCATGCAGAGAGACCAAACAGCATAGTCCATGCAGCTGGATAGAGCGGATCCATCCTTCTCTATACCGGGGAGAAGAGGGACACCCAACAAATGGGAAGACAACTCAATGCAACCCTTAGAGCTACCTCAGAGAAGAGAAGGCTTGACCTGGTCTGAGCCATTTTCCTTAAATTCACTGGCATTGTGCAATTTGGGCCATGTTATGTGGAAAACAAACACATAGAAAATATTAGTTATAGTTGGCAACTAGGTAGAACACTGGTAATGGCACAGCTTTCTTTGCCAGACACCTACAATTTTGAACCAAATCATCTGACACTGTTCAGAGCTAGCTGCACAGGACAGGACAAAATCAAGGGGCTAAATGAATAGCTGCCAATAAAGACAGTTCTCTGCTTTGCCTTTTATTTCAGACTTACTTATTTTTTATTGCATTTATTATTTTATTTCATTTATTACTATTTTTATTGCATTTATTTAGCCTTCAGTTCTCTTCCTGTGGAATTGACTTTGCCTATCCCCTAGCATTTTTTTTTTCTTAATGAACAAATAGCACTGGATAGGATAGATCAGCATTAAAGTGAGACCAGAAATCTGATCATGTTTCTGGCTTACTCTTATTGCCTACAGCAATACCTTCTACACATCCAGAAAATGATGGATTTCTGAGGGGCTGCACTTCAGTGCACAAGTTGACTCAAAAAAAAAGAAGTAATTAACCTGCTTGACTTCTAACTTCCTTAGGCTCATTCCCCCATCCAAAGATGTCCTTTTTATTGGTCTTCCAATGTCATTGAAGACAGAATGAAACCTAGCAATATCAAATGAAGAAGGAGCCAGATAACTTATTGCCATGTGATTAAGCTCTCCTGAGTTTTCTTTTTCTAAGAATAGTTTCAAATGACAAAATCTTAGAATTGCAGGTGTGTCTTTAAGAGGTGTTTTTAATCAGAAGGTTGTAATATGTGGAGTACTAGAGACTCCCAGCTGTGCTTCATCTAAAGCCAGGCAGAGAGGCAATAGCCAAAGCTGGAGGGTACTGTCCCCCAGTGTCACCTGGCATGGATCATGAACCAATGGAGGTTCAGTTTTTAGCCTCTATAGCTATGACAACCTTCCCAGACATAAATCCCCATCTTCCAAAAATGCTTCCAATACACAGCTTGAGAGTAGGGATTGGTTCAGCATCTTGGGGAAAGCAGAAGACAGGGATTATAAGAACCAAATAATAACCAAGTAATAACCAAACTTTGGAAAGAACGCCATGGGGCAGGGGCATGGGGTAGGCGGGTTCCCTGGTGGCCCCCTCAGAAAACAACACACACACTCCTAAGGAGCACCTAGTCTGACACCACCCCACCTGAATAAATAAGGTTCTTCATACCCGTATTAGCTGGGTGAAGCGTGGCAAGGCTGGAACACTGTGGTTATGGGGAGGTCTGCTCCACCCAGGGGTTAAATTGCACCTACCTGGAGGAGAAGAATAAATTGGGCAGAAGACTAGAATGCAAAACTTCATCCCTACTTGCGTGTAAGTTTTGTTTTATTTCAGTTTGTGCCTGAGTTTTCTGAGATCAGGATAGAATCAGACACACGGTAATTAGGAAAAACATCAGGCTGAGGGTTAAGCTCACTGTTTATGTGTTGATTTGGAAAAATGGATGTTTCAGCTCAGAAGTGTGGAAAAGTCACAGCAGCAAGGACACAAGAAGGCTCTAATGAGCATAATGCAGACATCACGCAGGCCCCTTAACTGGCAAAGTGCATGGGGTTTGTTAGTAGACGACCACATAAACATGCCCTAGCTAATCAGTTAACTCAGTTTTCCTCCATCCTTAGAGTAAATGAGGACAAGCTTCAACTTCTGCGAGCATGGTGGTGGTAATTACAGAAATCCATTGTTGTTTTGTTTCTGTCACACAGATTTCTGGCCCACCAGGGGACAAAGAAGCCTCTCCCCACCTTTTGGCCCCTGTGTCGGTGTAGACTGCGCAGCAGGCTCTTTTGCTGCTGAACAGCAACATCCATCTCATGTTGGTTTTCTGCCAGTCCACGTCACACCGGGACATTTCTAATGGGCTGTTTCTAGCAATGGTGCACAAATGTTTGCAATGGAGAAGCAAACACTGTCTGCTTTCGGGACAAAAGTCTGTGGCCTTATGGAGAGGACAATTTGAAGTCGCACTGTTTTTCCTCCTCCCTATGATACAGGCTCTGAATACCTAGACACTCGTCCCTGTTAGCTAGGTGGCACAGGAAAGCTAGTGGCTGTGTTCAATCTCTCTAGAATACGCTCCCTGTGAACTAGTGAAAGGTCTGCTCCCGCCCCTGGCCATGGCCATTCACCCACGTGAATATCATCACTTGTTTGAAAAAATACAGATTTGTCCACAGCCATATGAAAAGCTGAAAAATAGCAAGAAAAATGCTCTTTTCCAGCCACCTGCAGAAGGCTCTAAGTTTGTTTGCACAGATCCCCCAGACCGCTGCTTCCCGGGAGGCCTAGCAGATGGCAGCAAGATTTCACCCTTGCCACTCCTTTTGATGTTTATAGACATATGTTGGGTCTTTAAGTTCCTGCCTCTGGATTGTTCCTACCTTCCTTCCCCAAAGGTCCTAGATACTCATTCAAACTTAACTTCTTGCCCTTCTTCATGTGGAGATGTCCAAGCAGACTTATGAAGAAGTCCACAGGGATCAGCAGAGATGCTTTGTCCACCCCCTCTTTGAAGCTTGTTATGGATTATTTCACATACACTCTAAAAGCCATCTCTTTTGAGCACTGGCAATTATAGAGCAAACTATTTTACTTAGTGTATCCATGAGCTTTGTCATTCCTGAGTTGCCAGCAGGTACCACAAGGCATTTTCTCTCTCCTTTTCTATAATCCCCACCAAGCACAGATGCTTTTTTTGTGTGAGGGTCCTTCCAAGAAGAGAGGCACTATGTAGTAATAGTTTTTTATTCTCCAAACTGGCTGTTCACAGCTGGCACCGTGAGCAATTTAGCTGAGAGAGATCCCCCAATACGTGTTACTGGTAACAAAGTTCACTTGTAACAAGGTCAACTATAGCATTGTGACTTTACTACTGTCACTTAATACTGTTAGCAACTGCTTTTTGTGATTCCAGCCATTGCATTAATAATTATCAAAACAAAGTTATTGCTGCTGTTACCAAATTTTCAGATTGGTGAATGGAGGATAGGCACATCCAATATTGCATGAGAAGCTGCAGAGAGCTGACCCTCACCTGTGCCATCCCGCTGGTGATATTGAGAATAATCAGCATGTTCCAATTAGGGCTGCAGTCATTGCAGGAGGCTTTATGTCCCAGGCAAGTCAGTGCTCTTCAAAGATCAAGAAGAGCAGGAAGATTTAGACTGTGGGAGGGTGGGGTAAAGATTTTGTGCATTTAACCTGATTATCTCTGTATTGGAGAGAGCAATGTTTCCCTTGGTCAGACACAAAAATATTAATGATTCATGAGCAAGAATCTCTTCTCTCTACTGCTTTAGAGACTTTGTACTTCTACAGTTTCCACCTACATAACTGGATGGGTGCATGATTGTCTCTGCACTGTCACCACTACTTTGCTACCACTAGCAAGGCCATTTAAACCAAAGATTCCTTGAACGTCACAATCACAACAAATGGTAAGGATGTCCCTCTTAGGGATTCAACCTTAAAAATCTCTAGGACCAAACTCTCCCAGAAAGACCAGACCTAAGTGAGTCCTCTGGAAGAACATGCACTTCGCAGGAGCGCTGTTGCTCACTTTAAGAGAAATGGGCATTTTTCAAGGACAGTGAATGGTGCACGACATCCAGCAAGCCCTCGCCACGTAGCTGCTGTGTTTACCCAGAGGCAGCTGGGACAGCTGGTTGCAGCAGTACAGTCACTGGGCGCTCATCTCACTGCCTGCATGTACTGTCATCATTGGGATGCCACCATGGCCCCAAGCAGTAGCACCACCAAACCAACCCTGGTCTCCTCCAGAAGCCTCCCATGCACCTGGCTCCAGATGCGGGCTGAGGACCCAGGCTGCTAGTGGGAGACGGCATCTCCTGCAGAAGTGCTGCCTCTGCTCTGGGGTTTGGCAGATTCTAATCCAGCCAGCAGGCTGAAGGCTTTCGTTGCACTTCAGCCTCTTGGCTCCCACCCACCTCCACTCAAAGCAAGCAGGGAAAACATTTATTCTTTGGGGCACAAGATTGTTCAGCTAATAAGTCACCAGATGCCTCGGTTCTGAAGTAATTCCTACAGCCATAGCTGCCATAGCTGGCTACTGACAGAGTACCTGGTGTCAGGCCAAAATACAGAAAGTCAAGTTGTGCATTTGTTCCTTCCTCCTCCACGCTGGAAAGGGCGCTTCTGAGATCCTGGGGATCCCCACTGGCTCGAGAAGAAAGCCTGGGGTGGGCGTCTCCATGCCAAGGTCTTCCCTGGCAGCCTGGGAGCACTTTCTACCCGCAGCCAAGAATGGGTGGCCTGTGACACCCCCACACATGCTTGGGACATGATGCACTGAAGTCTCTTCATCCTTCAGCAGAGCTCAGCCAAGCTCAGTTAAGTCTGTGGGTGTCGTCCCTTGACCGCGAGGGGTTTTCGAGCCTCCACTCCAAAGTTCAGCATCATCATTAGGCACTGCGGCTCACTGCTCATCACCTTGGTTTGTAATGAATGATTCCTCACTATGTGAGTGTACTGGAGTTAAACACGAGCTTGATGCCAAGCGTGTTTATTCTTCGGTTCTGACACAGACCCTTGTAACATCCCCTTTATTCTTCTCTCAAATTTAAATCACTTTTCCATTTGCTTTTTTAATCTGAAAGATACCATGCATATGTGTGAGAATGTGGTGAAAACAAACTCAGCCCTTTTAGGTGTCAAACCAAAGATCATTTTCAGAGATGATACCAGAATTATATGCTGATGTTGGTGACGTGGTCCTGGTGATGGAGCAAAGAAGGAGTAGTGAACATGACCATCTCCTGCAGCAGAACACCTATGAGATGTAGAGCTCCGCTTCTGCTGAAGAGCCCCTAGAGCACTTATCTGTCAAATGAAGTTGCAAGGCAGCAAGGTGGAAAGCCTTACATTTTAAAATTCTCTTTTAAAATTCTCCGCTAGGAGAATTACCTTGGAAGATAAAGGTACCTGAGGAACTTGGACTTACAAAATCACAATTTCCTCTTTGGAGCTGCTAAAACTGCTCACAAAAAGTCACGCAAGTCTGCTTTGGGAGAAGCTGGCGCTTTAGAATAAAAGTAATTGGGACTATAGTATATAAAGTGTATACATACCTTTCTGTTATTTCATTGAAATGGCCCAGGAATATGTATCACAACAATCATATTGCTGATTATATGGTAGAAAAAACATAGCTGTGGTCAGCCAGTTCTTATTCTGAAGTTTTATTACCTTGAGCTTTATATCATAATCCATTAGCCATTAGAGAAATCTTGCACATTTTAGCTGATTATGGTAAAATGGTATGTGTTAAAGACTGTCAGAATTATATGATTTTTTTTTTTTTTTTTTTTTTTTCAGGACTAAGATATTTCCTGTGCCTCTAGGATTGCCTGCTTTTGTCTTCTGGATGTTCCCAAAACAGGATGCTGAAATGCAGGTTCCTAAATTCGTACTGTGGCGCTCATGTAAGTGGCCTTTGTTTTGCTGTAGTTTCGGGTTACTGTTTTAACAGCGTTGATAGCTCTCATTGCTCTTTCCAAGAATGTCTCCGTGGCAGATAGCTGTTGCAGCCTACTCATACACACTTTGCAGCTGACTGACTGCCTCCCTTGAGGGTTTGACTCATCTCACCCTCAGCTCTAGGGCCTCCATAGCCAAAAGGTGGAGTGAGAGAAGGCTGTGTGTGAGAGGCAGAATTTGGGAGGGAAAATTGCACTTTGGAAACTCTTTCTCTGTGCCACATACAGAGGGCTGTGCCCCTTGCTTGGGCATTTACAGTGACTCCCTTTTAGTTTAAAATGAGTCTTTCGCAGCCGAATTGTTTTCAGTTGAAATGAGATGCCATCCTTGTGCTCTGATCCTCCCTGGTCCCTCAACACCCTCCTCGGCTGCGGTCCACCCAGAGGCTTCTCTGTGAGCCAAGATCCAACCTGCTTAATCAGGGAGGCTGGAAGCATTCCCTTGCAATCCCTTCTCAGCCACATGGGTCAAATACCCACTTTGTTTTTGCTCTCTGCCACATTAAAAAAAAAAAAAAAAAAAAGCTTTTCTCTTGGATACAGGCAATTTTGCAGCTGCTCAATGGTCTTGTTGAAGCATTTTCCTTTCCTGTCACCGAGCATCGACCGAACATCAGGAAACCATTACAGCAAATTGGGATACTGCATATGTGTGTGTGCACACACAGAGAACACATCACCCAATTGTCTGTAGCAATGTGCAGGGTAAGTTAAAATACCTCCCACACAATGCTTGGCTTCTGAAGCCTGCATCCAAATTGGCCATTACCAGTGTAATGATTTAATCAGTTGTTAATAATCACTGTACTCCCTACCAGCTGATGCACATGTAACCTTGCAATGACTCCCTTGCCACCTCTTCTGGTGCTGTCATCAGAAGAACTGGCCTTATTTCAGGGGGTTTACACGACGCTGCCAGAGCCAAGCAAAAAATCCTGAGTTCCTAAGGGGCTGTATCCAGTGCTGGGAAATCTCCTGCTATTCCCAAGGGGAAGGAACCAAATAGAAACCTTAGCAGCAGCTGCCATTTATGTTAAAAGTACAGTTTCAACTAAACCTATTGCTAGGTTGCCTCTTGGGCCTAAGGGCTTAGAAAGCAAGGTCCAGCTTTCGAGGTGAATCCTGTTCATTTTGGCAGCTCTATCTCAGGCTCAGGGAATCCATGTGATGCTGAGAAAAAGGAGATCTTAAACTACCCCCTGGTGGAGATAGCCACACTGTGCTCAGTCTGCATCTCAGCTGTCCTGGATGGGCCCTGTCCTGGTCATGTCCCTGTTCTTCCCTGCTTGGAGATGCAGCGCTTGCCTTAAATCCCTGTCCCGGTAGGTGGAAATGGGGCATTGTGAACATGCCAGTGCTCTGAGACATTTCTTCTGTGACACAGGTACTTCAGAGATCAGGAGAATAACTTTGCAGTCAGTATGACTTTTCTAAGGAAGGCTTCTTTGTATGGTGCCAGCAAATGACCATGCTGGGATCAAAAAGCCCTCAGGCCACTTGTTTATGAATTTAATGAATTGTTTTTATGGATTGCTTATGAATGCTACAGAGGGATTTGGCCCAGAAAGGTCCCCAGCACTGATATTAAGTCATTACTGGAGATTAGTTTCCAGGCTCATACTCTGAAGATGGCACGTGCTGCCTTGCTTGGGTCACACAGCTGAACTGCAGGTTTGTTACCAAGGAATAGCTGCAACCTTTCTAGGCATGTGATGTAGTTTTCGTCCTCTCAGCTACAGGAGAGACAAAGAGAATGAGCCTGGGAGAGTCTCATCCAAACATTGTATTCATGACTTGGTGGAACTGGCATGCAAAACACATGCCCCCTTGCAAGCTGCAGAAATGAGGAGTGGGTGTCACTTGCTTTTGCTCTAGTGTTCTTTGAGGCTCTCTGCTTCCAGAGAAGGGCAGAGACAGAAGCTCGGCACAGAGTGACACTAGGACAAAGACAGCATGGAGTGATGGAGGATGTTTTTGCAAAAACAGCCATTTGGGACACAACAAGATGTGTCCAGTGCAACATGTCCTAATTCTTGTTGAATCTTAGTCGCTCCTATGGTACTTAATGGATTTAGAAAAGTTCTCCTTTCCTTTCCCACCCAAGAAGGCCTATGGAGGTGTCTGAGGAGCTGACAGCCTTCTGAATGTAGCTTGGTTCCCACTCCAACGATCAGAAGTGGAAGGTAACAGGAACTGCTTCATTTTCAGGATAGGACTACTGTGTAGTGGGATGAGAAATGTTATTTTAGGTGCTAAATCACTCAACTAAGGCTGGGATCCCAAACTCCCAGCTCCAGATCCCTCTACAGGCAGTGGCAAGATGGAAAAGCTGTCAGAGGACAACAGGACCTCCTCTCAGGTCTGACTCTCCCACCTGTTTTCTCTGTTGGGAATGGGGAAGGGGTTTCTTCCTCCTCAGTTTAATGTCTTCAATGCTGATAGGTAGGTGGAAGGAATATGACCCCTGTGTTTCCACTGGGTCTGGCAACAGATGAGTGTAGAAGACATGCAAGATATGTCTTTGGGGTATTCTTCTCTCTGGCTTGCTTTTACCTTTCTGTCTGCTATTTAATCCTTGTCCATAGCAATGGGCCTTGAATACTGATATCACACTTGGACAGTCACATCAACTGTCCACTCCCCAACAATGTCAGATAGATGGAGAAAGATAAAGAGTAGGGGAAATATACATGATACTTCCACTTTACACAACCTCCACCTTTTAGTTCAGAGATTCCCCAGACTTCATGAGGTTTCTGTGGATTCTGTGGATTTAGCAATCCTCTTTGGATTTCTTTCTCTTGAGATCTGGTGTCCCTTAAAGCCTACAGAGACATCGCTTTCAGTAGCAGGGAGTTCTCCAAGTTCCCCGTGCACCACACACAGAACCTCCACTAGCTTCACTTTCTGCCCCACCTTCCTGTACTGCAAGAGGCAGTGAACTGACCGATCACTGTCAACTTTCTACAAGCTATTTATTCTTTTAGAGAACTTTATAACACCTTTTCTTAGCTGTCTTTTCCCCAAACTGATGATTCCCCAGGTCCTCAGCCCGCCCTGTACAGAAGTGGTCTCACATATGTGCCCATGTCGTTGCCCTGCATCTGTTACCAAGTGATAGTGATGTTCTCTAATACTTCCTAAGATCTGATTTGCTTTTTTGACTCTTTTTAAAGATTGGGCTGATACTTTTGTATAACAGCCTCCCACAGCCACCATTCGCTCTCTTGTGTACTAATGGTTAGTGTAATCCTAACCATTCCAGCTGAAGAAACTAGAAGTTTTGTACCTAGAAAAAAAGAGTGTCTGTCAGAGACCTCCATAGGTACAGGTTAGAAAACTCAGTGAGACGTGGCACATAAAGCATGTAACATCCAGAAAAAAAAAATTCTGGAGCTAGACAAAACCAGACCTGCTACAATAGCATTTGGATGGAGAAAGGTGATGGCTGGTGGCCTGACACAGTCTGCTGAGCAGCTGGGCCAGTACATCACACGAGCAATTTATTCCAGCACCTCTTTTACTGTAAATGAATAACAAAACCTTAAATAAATCAACAATTACTTATTGCTTTGTATTTGGGATAATAAATTCTTTAGTTTATCAGTAGCTTGTGGCTTCCATGGCATGTTCTTTGAACAGTTTGCCTTCAGATACATCCCCTTTATCTCATCTGAACAATAAATTAGCATTCTTTTTTTTTTTAAGGAAAAGAGGGGGGGAAAAGAGGATACATAATATTTTTCAAAGCAAAGAGAAAAACGCAACATATTTTTGACATATATCTTAAAATAATATGAGGATAACTTTCTCTGCATGTTAGATGACTATGCATAAATAATAAAGGACATTATGTTATTTACAGTGTTACACAATAAACTAAGAGACCCTCTTTTAACACGTAATCCATAAAGACAGTAAATGATGAAGAAAACATCCAAGTATGTACAGGATGCATGTACAGTAGAGCAGAGAATTACAAATGATGATATGTGGCCGTTTTCTTTGTCTGCTTTTCTCTGCAGCATTTCATAGGTGCTGTTTTTTTTTTTTTAAGTAAGTCCATGTTGTTGGTATGTAGCCACGCTGCAGGACTGAGAAGCGGCTTTGCTCATGTTCAACTGCCGGAGATGTGTCCATTGAGGGAACACAAGCTGCTATCCGGGATGCACAAGTAACTGCTCGTGATGTGTGTGACGATTCAGTGGCTGGAGAGAAGCGGGGAGATGCAGGGTTGTTTTGGAGGACTGGAAAGAGAAGGAGATTCACTGTTTTCCTGGTAAAGTCAGTGATTTTTTCTCTCAGTCCAGGGGTTGTTGATATGGCCCAGATGAGGAAGGGAATGGCTGAGCCAAGAGGAAGGATTAAGTTTTCCACTGGTGAAAATGGGCTTGTGTGCTGCTGTACTGATTAACACCAGCTAAACAGGCAAGCTGTGCCGGGTTGTGCACAGCATCTTCCAACTACGCACCCTTGAAGGGAGCCTTCAATCATGGAGAATTTCTGCATATAAACATACACACACGCACACATACATACACACACTCATACAGAGAAAACCTACAGTCTAAGTTAAATAACATGGAAACCACAATAATTTGAGTAACTTCACAGCCTCTGTAATACTTTACCCCTCTTCAAAGCACATTTCTCCTTGCCGTGATTCTCAGCCAAAGGCTGGCAAGGATTATACAGTGCTGGCCCGAGGGTAAAGGCCCTAGCACAGAGGTCTGGGAAATGGAGCAATTATCCCCAATAGAGGAGCTGGCCTGTCCCTTATGGACTTGCTGGCTCTGCTCCCTACGTGCAGTTTGCTCCCTAGTGTCAAGCCCAGCACGGGCTGGCTGCAGCCTGTCAGCAGAACCTGGGTCCATATAAAGCTGCTGACTTTGGGGTGAGGACTTGGCTGAATCAGATGCCTATCATTCCCACAATATGCTAAAAGTAAGTGCAGAGGTGATGGGGCCACGTTCTGCTCCCAGTTCAGTGAGTGCCAAGCCAGGGAAACTCCTGTTGCTCGCTGTTGCATGAATTGTACTGTAAGGCTGGGTTCTCCCCAAAGACCTAAGGGCTCAGGCTGCCAGATCCCCAATTGTATTTCTTTGGTCTTAGGTCCATTTGAAGGCCCCAGCTTTCAAGCTAGCTTATACCCTATAGCGCACTACCATGTGCAGGGGAAGGAGTAGGAGCTTGGACACTACTTTGACTTCGAGGCACTGCGACAGGAGAGGTGTGACATTTTGCGCTCGATCCAGGCTAAACAAATGTCACAGGTGCAACTCCAGACATGCAGTGGCTCCTCCCTTTTCTATCGGCCCTCTGTAGTCAATAACAGTTTCGGTAAATTCAAATAATTTACTCCACTTTGAAGTAAATTTCCTCTCCATCCTGTCTAGATGGTGACAGTCACCTCAGTGTGAGCTGACCCCATGGGTGATCTATACTGGAGGAGATTACAAATGCCCTGGGCAATAATTTCTACTCTGCCACTAAGATGAGTGATTTTGGACAAATCGCTTCTTTCTCTGCCATCCTTCTTCAGTCTTGTCTGTTTTGTAAGCATTCTGTAAGCATCTGAGATATAAAAGACTGTATTGAAAGAATGGATTTTTAAGAGCCTCTGGTAAGTCAACAGCACAAGTTTACTGGAAACTTGTGTTCTGCAGCTGGATAGACATCAAGAAAGTCTACCTGATCCTCTTATACTGCTGGGCTGCAGAGTGACTGGGGAGGTATGCATGAGAATGCAAGTCTAATGCACAGATTTGATTAAAGAGATGAAAATGAGTATATCGTATCAGGAATTTAAAGAGAGCTCTTGTTTAGGGGTTTAGGGGTTGGGGGGAATGCAAAAGCAAGCTGGAGTAAACTACATGCCACGTAGGGGAAAATGACAAGAGGGGACTTGAGTCCTGGCAGTATGAAGGTGACAAACTGCAGTCTCCCAGAGGCTTCTCAAATAAGCAGTACTGTTTCAGGCCTTATGTAGGCCAAAACTGAGCTAGCCAGTCTTTGGCTTCCTACACCAACATCCTAGTTTCCAACTTTGTCATTATTTTCTACCCTTTCTAAAGTATTTTCATTTTCTGCTGGTTCTGATGGTCAAATAAACTCCTCCGCACTCTTATTAGCATGATAGTCACTGGCCCGTACAGTGACCCACTCACTGGTTTTCATCACCCTGATAAACAGCTTCATTTACTAGACCTTGCCACTAGTTCCCAAATCTATAGGACACCTTGTTCAGCAAACCCTTAAGCACATGCCTAACTTTATGCATACCCGCGATGTGTCAATGGGAGTCTAGCACATGCTGAAGATACGTTTTGCTGGGATTAACATAAGCATATGCTCAAACAATTTACTGAGTCAAGACCTTAGCTCCTCTGGTTTACATCTGACAAAACTTCCTTGACTTATTTATCTTCATTTAACTGGGACCAGAACGTGGCCCAAAGGATGAGTGTAGTTTGGCTGAAATTTCTCTTGACATGGCTCCTATTTAGAGTCCAGTAATACCTGTAGAACATATGTTCTCATTTTCAGAATCCCCAGAGTCCAGGCAAAACATTTGTTTTCCACATCAATCCTGAGTCTGTGTTGTGCCAACTGAACATACAACAAAAATCAAACGAAGAGAAGAGGCAGAGTGACCCTGACTAAACTGATAGGAATTCAGTGCAAAAGAGGCCATTTGCATCTATCCGAAAGGGTGCAACCGTTCCAGTACTGACAGCACTTTGTCCATTGCCAGTCCAAGACTCTAAGGCCATCACTGGTCATATGAACATCCCTAGCAGATACCTATGCACAGTACGGCTGTGACCCTCATGGTGTGCTTGCCTTCATAAATGGGCTTTGCATCAGCCTTGCCTCCTCTCCCCTCAAATAGTTAAACCAGTAAAGGCGACTAGAAATTAACTCCACACTTCTGCTATGTCCTTCCTACTGTCTACACTTTCTAACCATTCGGCAAATCAGTTCTTCCCTGAAAGTCACTTCTGTGTCCAGGAATGGCTCTTACTACTGTAACAGCAATGCTAACAAGTTATTGCTAGAAGCTTGTCAGAGTTCTTTTTTTTTTTTTTTTTTTTTTTTTTTTTTTTTTTTTTTGAGGAGAGGAAGAAAGGGGAGAAAATTGAGGGAAAACAAAAAGGTAAATAATCTATTAAAAATCAACATTAAAAATAGAGGTGAAAACTGATTGCACTTTTATTAGTGGCATTTGTTTTCCAGCTAGATCTCTTCCTTGTTTGGTTACAGATATCTGCTATAATATTTGCCCCATTAACTTAAACTAATAGAAATCTTTTTTTTTTCCTTTTTTTCTTTTTTTTCTAAATAGAGTATTGGGTTCAAAGCCTCAGCTAACATGAACCCATTTCCTAAGGGATAACTAGAACAATTAATATTTGGAAAATAATGAAATGACAGCTCCTAGTGAGTATAAGCTGACCTCTGATTAATAATATATTTGGTTTAAAATCACAGTATTACTTTCTTTCTATAAGTAACATTATTTAATGCAGGTTTTTTGTTATCCTGCTGTAATTAATAGTAGCATGCTGCTTTATCTACATTTATCCCCGTGCTCAATGAAGCAAACCTTTCGGCTGGCATAGAGCAGACAAAACTCATTTCATATACGAAAAGCAAATAAAACTTCTTATAGAAGAAAACTTGTTTTTGTTTTTATCTTTTTTTTTTTTTTTTT
>VZSV01000074.1:2819450-2837226 GCA_013398735.1 Nothocercus julius | reverse complement strand
TCCAGCAGGTCGGTCCCCAGCCTGTACTGGTGACTGGGGTTATTCTTCCCCAAGTGCAGGACCTTGCACTTGTCTTTGTTGAATTTCATAAGATTTCTCATTGCCCAGCTATCCAGTCTGTCCAGGTCAGTAGTTTTAATCCTCTTCATGGCAAACGAGGTGAACCAAGCTGGTGCACTGAAAGGGGCTCAGAATTTATTCACACTCTGTTGACAGACATTAGCTACTTAGACATTGTTAATTTCACCATATAACCCAGACTCTGCAGCAGAGATGGTATTTATGAGTTTCTCTGGTGTAAGGTGGCCAATAAATTTCAAAATCATAGGTGACTCCACTCATGTCATGGGTTCCAATGGAGAATGTGACCCAGCTGGTCTGCTAAAGTCTATTCTGATTTTATTCCAAAATTCTGAGGCATTTCAGAGGACTGGAGGGTAGAAGGAATGCAGCCATGATTTACTAATTTACTGCACAGCAACATTTGATTGCTTCAGGAAATCATTTGTTAGCTTGCACATTCTTTTATGTTTCAGAGTCACTTTAGTTGCAAATAACTCTCATTTTCTCTCTTATATACACATGCATACTTGCAATCCATCTTTAAGAAATAATCTGCCATGTATTTCCTGCATGCTAAAAATAGATGAGGCCTAATTCAATGCCCGGAGAAATATCTTCTGTATTCTGAACCTCAGGCACAGGCTAAGCCAACAGCGCCTGGTGAATTCCCACAGAAATGCTGCTCTTTCTCCTCTGTAATGCAACCCTTAAGAAATGTAGTAATTTGCAAAAAGCCTTCTTTCTTCTAGTTGAAATGGAAAGGCACACCTTCCTCCTTTCCCCCTAAAATATACATAGCTTATATCATAGTGCTGCTTTGGCTACTCAAGGAAATCCAGAAACTGGACAAACTGTCTTTGCTCCTCACCCGTAAAGCCCCCAGTATGCTAAGGTATAATGTACATCACCTGCAGGTGTGTGGCAGTGCAACCCACATGGATCCCGAGCAAAAGACACTGCAATATTTACAGCTATAGGGCCTGATCCAGCAAAGCACTTAAGTACATGCTGAGCCTTACCCATATGAGTAATCACACTGTTTTCAATGGGACTACTCACATGATTAAGAGTTAATCATGTGTTAAGTGCTCTCCTGGATTGGGGCCATGGCTGTTTATGTCATGTGAGCCACATTTCCTGAAAATTAAATTCCATGGCAAATTACAGCTGCTTTTTCACAAGAAATGTACAGCAAGAGGAGGGCTGGATTCATGATGCTTAGCATGGTTCCACTGTGCTTAGAGAGCTCACAGGCATGGTTCATCGCCCTGCTGATATACAATTCCTTGTGTAGTGGTGGGAACACTATGTAAATGGCTTCTGCTCTACTTGCACAGTCATTTTTCTGGAAACCAATGATATATCTCCTATACCAATCACTCTCCCTGGGGTCTGTCTGACTATTTTTTTGATGTCATGGACTTCCCACAAGATCAAACCCCTTGCAATTTCACAGTGCACAAAGAACCGATCTAGTAATGGTTTGTTTTCTCCTGATTGCTGGGATCAAAACTCTGGACTGGGTTTTTATTTCAAAAGCATGAGATGGCCCCAGAGTAATAAAATAAAGGCTGAGAACATTGAAGAGAGTTTTGATGGCGAGAAGACTTTTCCAGTAAAAGCTTTCTTTCAACTGATCTATTTCAAGGCACACCATAGGTATCAATGAACTAGACTTTTCTGGGAAAAAATTATTTTGCTGGAAAACTCCCAGCTGGCTTTGCTTGTAATTACTCTTGATTTAATAACGGCCTGGCTTCTCCTGGCTTGCAAACTGTGTACTTTCCAGTGAAAATTTCTGACAAGTGGATCTAATCCTTATAAGGTCCTGGGTGGACGTTACCCAGATGTGACCTGCTACCTGCAGGGATTAAATGTGGAAAAGGCAGGAAAGGAAGACTTTAAACCACTCTTTATGAATCAGGTGGTTGCAGTACCTTTCGCTGTGCGGAGAGTCTCGGTACGAGTCAGGGGTCTCTCTCGCATGCCGGAGGAAACTGTTGCTCTCCCGTGGGCCGCCGATGCCATTGAGGCGTCCCCGGGGCCCCGCGGGGCTGGCATGCCGGCTGTTTTCCATGGAAGAGCTCGCCAGCACAGAGCGGCTCTCGGAGAGGATGCTCTCGGTGTGGCCATTACTCCAACTGGAGAAGGAGAGAAAGGGAGGCATGAGACGGTGGCTAAGGCGAACCAGGAGAATGTGGACCAGCAGTTTAGGAGGGGTTTAGGAGAAACTTTCAGAGGAAACTAGAAGGTTCTTCTGAACTGGGGCTCCAGAATTTTGTGAGTTGTGTGAACCCAAGTGCAGCAAGATGGTTATGCGTGCTTGGGTAAACGGGAGGGTTTCCAGACATCAGGAGCAGCGACCACGCTTTTAAAAAAAAGGCTTGTTGTCACTGAAAATTTATACTAGAAATCACAAATACATACTAATTCATACTAAAATTAGTATTAAAATTCCCAGTATCAGTACTGGAATGCCATTCAATGAACAAAACTCTTTTCAACTACCTAAAAAGACAATTAGTTAGATGACATGACATCAAAGGCCATCATACCATAAAATTAAAACCGTATGAGAGGGAGCATATATTTTCTGGGTTTACATTTTCTGGAACTTTTAACACATCTTTTCTGCTTGTGCAACCACAAGAGAACTGAGACTGCACGTACAGTTTGTGTCCCCACCCCAGTACCTGTGGCTGGGTGTCTGGGTGACTGTCGTGGAGTGATGTGTGGTTGAGGTGTAGTGGCTTGTGGAAAACGAGGTCTCTGTTTCTCGCTCAATGGCATGCTCACTGGAGATTACGTTTTTTGAAACGTACTGCTGAAAAAATAACCAGACAAATCGCAGGTTTACAGGCTGGAATTCACAGCACATCTGCAGACATATTTCTTACAGTTTGCTCTTTTCACAATGACTGTTTTTCCTACAGACACCAAAGCACAAGCTTTGTCACCCAAGCACACTTCAGCACATTCACATACAACTCTATGCACACTTCTTCTCTAAACTGAAAACAGAAGGGAACAAATGAGGAAATTAATGAAGGCCTGCATCCCAGCCACGCTATAAACAACATGCATATGTTACAAGAAAATGAGAAGTCCTCATGGATAAAGACTTGGAAAGGCAATTCACCCATTGATACCACATACATCAAAACCACTATTCTCTGATGGAGAACACAGCAGTAGTTAATTAATTCATTTGTTCATTGCACTGTAAGAATCTGGCCAGGAAATGGCTGTTTTCGGTGCCAGGGGATACCACTTGCACCAGTGAGCCCGCAGAGCAGACCAAATCTAGTGCTTAGGGCCCCAAAGCCCTGTGCAGCACCCAGCCTCCTGCACAGGCTTTCTCCCGGATCTCCTCTGGGCTCAGCAGAAATGCTGTTTGCTGGTGGGCCCCTCTCTCCTTCTCAGTGGGAACTCCTGCTTTCCCCACTCCTAACACCCTGACTGCGACGGGGAGATGCTGGCAGCGGAGTTCTCCTGAGAACGTGTCTCGCCCTTAGCCAGGGGCAGTGGGAGCGTTGCCGCAGGCTCCTCGGAGCCGGGCTCACCCCTGCGCCGAGCCGTCGCTAACATTTACGTGATGGGGGAGCAGCGGAGCAGGGGCAGCTCGAGGCAGCGGGAAGCCAACTTCCTCCCTGGACACGGCGCTCCCGTGGGGAAGGCTGAGAAGGAAGCAGCGGCTGAACACAGCGTAGGCTCTGGCTCTCAGGGAGGCCGGTGCAAACCACGAGCAGGAGCCGCCTTGGCGCCTCGCTCTGACACGGGGCCGGAGGGATGCTGGTGCAGGATCTGCCCCAGCCTCGCATCACCGGCCAAGCACACATCCTGTGTTACTATCCAAGTGAGGTTTTCATCCAGGCTTTTTATTCCCAAAGATTGTTTTTTTTTTTAACTCCTTGTTACTTTTTCTCTTACACGGTATTTTGGTTAATGGCTAATGGCACCTAACCTCTTTGCCTTCCTCATTAAAAAGTTCCATACTGTCATTCCTGTTTTGGAAGAGAAGCTTGTTTTGGAGGACTACAGGAACTGGGAATACAGTGAGCCATGTTCCCTGGGTGCTCATGGTGTCTCGGAGCTTGAAGCACAAATTCATAGTGTTGTGCTCCAGACCAAAGGTGGCCTGCTCTACTCACCAGCCATCAAGCCAGGAACCAATCATCAAGCCAGTAGGAAGAATAAGCCAGTATCTGCTTGAAGTAAATTATCCATTTGTACACAGTCAGTCCTATTCTAGTGCTGTTATTCAATTTCTTTTTTTTTTTTCCTGAGGCATTTTTGCCGTTCTGGTGTTCTAGGCACACA
The DNA here is from genome assembly GCA_013398735.1 of Nothocercus julius. NCBI lineage: Eukaryota > Metazoa > Chordata > Aves > Tinamiformes > Tinamidae > Nothocercus > Nothocercus julius. The sequence continues at coordinate 2,832,843 of VZSV01000074.1, read as the reverse complement.
AGCTCAGTCGCAGTACTACTATATGCACAAATTAACTGATGATCTGAGGAAATACTTCTCTTTTTACTGCATGTTTATGGCTTAACTTCTAAATGACTCTGGGTAGAGAAAGCCCAAAGATACCAGTCACCAGTCTGAGGCGGTTACAAATTACAAATTTACAAACTGTGGGACAAATTTTACTGTGGCTCAAGCACTCTAGTCTTAAACATGGGCAGTAAAACTTACATTGACCAGCTGGACGTTATCTGGCGGTGGGTTGGGGTGGTGCGGACCATTGGCCATATTCACCATGTTGTTCCTCTCCGAGCGCAGGCTCTGCCGAAGGCGGTCGTGCAACTTCTTCCTCTGCTTCCTGCATGGGGAACACAGGAATGGTCTTAATGGACACAGGAAAGCAGCTGCACCTTCTAGCGTGCTGATGACAATGAAGATGATGATAACAATAATATAAAAGCACTCAATTGCCAACACTTCCCCCGTCGCTGCAAGGTCTCACAGTAACTCCTAACACCTCAGATCTAATTGCAGCAGGGGCAGTGGGGACCTGCAGAGGGGGAAAGATGTGTGGGAGCCCTTCCAAGAGTCAGCATGCCACAGAGGGACATGAAAAAGTCAGAGGAAGGAGAAAGACATTTCCAAGCTGCGCTCCATCTCATGAGGAGCGCTTCTCTGCATTCGAATGGAAGAGGGGTAGGGATTTTAACCAATCACCCTGCCAACCTCACCAAGGCCAAGTCACATTTTTGATACCTCACTGAGTTATGCTTATTTCTGCATTTTTTTTGTTCTCCCAGGCAGAGCAAGACGTATGTTAATGACAAAGCCACCAGGACCACGGCCATATGAGATATTGCAGACAGACACTTTTTGTAGCATTTGTTCCCTTGTGGCAGTAGTGCACTCCAGAGCTTCAGCTTCCATTTGAAAATGTTAAAGAAGACAAGGTAGCCAAGTCTCCCGAGTGCAAAGTGAGTGGATGTGCAAGGCATGACTGAGCCTGCAGGCTTCCCACCAGCTCTGAAAGTTTTCCTTTCTGCAACATCAGATTAACTCTAGAACCGAATGATTACCAGATGGATGTCAGGGCTGTTAATGCATTCAGCAGACCCATCCATCTTCCATGCCAGTGCCATTGCTGACTTGGATACTTCTTGTGCCCAGACCTGAACCGCTGCTTTCCCATTTGCTAGCCCTTTGGGATCAGGCGAACTTTTAGGACATCATTAGGAGCTGTCAGCAACAAAGGTTGCAGGGTACTAGCACCTGAAACTGTGGAAGCCATGCAAAATGCACTAGATTTAAAATCAGAATAAGTCACTGTGGATACTGCTATTCAGTTTCACACTTAATTTATCCATATTCCTCAGTCTTTGTCTGATTGAACTGGAAAATGTCCACTATCCTGCCACAGCACTGATAGAAACAAAAGGAGGATGCAGGCTCCAATGCACTGCAGAGCGTGTATGACCTTGGCTGTGGCAAGAGCTAAAATACACACAGTTCCCTAAGCGGTATGCAGAAATGCAGATATTTTTGGCAGGACAGGACACTGAAGGATATAACCACTTTCAATTCCTTTCTGAACTCAAGGGGACTATTTCAGGCTTGCCAGAATGGAGCGGGGGGAGAACTACAAAAATTTTGATGCTCAATAGCCAGGGAAGCTTAAAGACAAAGAAAACACTGCTCGACACGCTGTATTGTTACACTCTGTACGTGTGTGTGCTTGGAGAGAGGACGGCAGTTAATTTATGTGGCTCCGTATGAATGGTTTTAGCATCCTCTGCTGCCTTGAGACTGCTGCTGTCCCCGTGTGAGCCAGTCTCTGGTCTGTGTGGGATTTGTCTTTGGAGAATAACTATGCTACAGCTAGCTAGCCATCACGCTGGACACATGATGTTCATCACCTGTGAGCCCTAAAGCCTCGTATCTCTTGCCTGGGAATCTGTCCCTAGGAATCCACACTACTTTTGACCTTCAGTGATCCATATACTTGCATTTTCCATGCTTTCATATAGGGCATCTGTCCTCTAGCTAATGAAAGTTAACTAAAAACTGTGGAACTCTGGGAAACTGAGACGAAAGAATAATGGCAAGGCGAATGTGTGCTTCACTTTTTCTGTGTAGTCTTTTTATTAAAGTAATTGATTTGCAAGTAAAGCACATCTGAATCAAGACTTGGGGTTAGAAGATCTTAGCACCTGCTAACCAGCATCTGCTAACCAACAGAGACCCACAAGACCTAAGACATTTCATGCTCTTTAGTGTGTTCTCCTCTGCCCATTGCAGGATTTCCCTGGTTTTCTGGGTTTTCCCGCAGCAGGAGGCAGGCCCACCTGCATCTAGAGGGCCATCAAGGAGCAGTTCCCCTTCACTCTCTCCAGACATCACTGAAAACATACTACCTCTGGCTGTCAGTGATCCCAGAGGTACTGGAAAACTGTGACAAATCACCCATGATCCTGATGGATTCTAGGAGGACTTCGTAGAAAAAAGCTGCACATCAGTGCCCAGACTGTACATTTGTTGAGATTCACGGGGATCCCTTCACTGGTTTCAGTGAACTTTGCATCACAAAAGTTTTTGCTTAGCTGCCCTGATTTGCCAGTTGTCATTTGCAAAAGTGATAACTGATCTGTTTATTATTGTTTCAGTGGTTCCTAACTCCCAGCAGATCACTGGCAGAAAGCTTCTGGTTGGGAGCAATGTGTGTGTAGCTAAAGGGGGGCAACTGCTATGTGTCCCCCTGCCCACTGCATTAATTACTGGTGGGGCTTGAAGGAAAACCTCACAAGGAAACTTGAACCAATTGCAAATCAGGACAATAAATCTATAGATTTACACAAATGTGTAAGATTTATGGTAAGTTTGTTTTGTGTTTTGGTGGGGAGATTTATAAAAGCAGCCAGCACATTTACCAGCACATACCTTGCTGATACTGTGTAGAATTTATGGTCCAAAATGCCTTGTGCATGTTTGAGAGTTGCCCCCAATAATTTACGGAGACATCACAGAATGCATTTAACTGCACATTTTTTTGCACTGGGAGCACTTCTCTGTTCAGTTCTTTGGCCATTGATATTTATTAACTCATGCTGCTGTTAACTTTGCTCTCAAATACAAAATAACTAGGCTGATTCTTAAAATTTACTGCTGGATAGCAGCACGAATCCAATGTTGGGATTTGTTCCCTCTCAGCTGGAGAAAGCATGGATGTATAATAAAGGAAGAATTACAAGTCAGGAAATTCACTCATTCTACACTCAAAAGGTGAGAAACGTGCCAGATATCTCTGTTATTTTTGCAGTGCTGTTTGACATAGACATTTGTACCCACCTGTCTTAGACAAAAGTATTTTAGTCATATGTTTATCTCTTTGACTCAAGTCTGGAGAAACCCAGATCGCAACTTCATTCTCAAAGGAGTAAGAACTACAGTCAACTGGGAAAGCCCTCACCAATGATCACGGATATAAAAAGAAAGAGAAAAGTTTACTTGGTTTTGCAGTAGGCCACCACACACATGATGCCAACTACTAGAAGAGCAATGCAAATGCCAGTTATGGTCAGCACCCGTTTCTGGTACAGTTCCTCAGCTTCTAGAAAGGGACAAAAACAGAGAAGGTCACAACATGGAGGGAGGCTCGGCAAGAAGCACGTGGTCAACATCTGGCATGCTACACACCATGGCACAGGTTCACACAGTCACACCGAAACACAGCCATCACACTTTGGGCAAACTCATTTTGGACTGCAAGAAGAGCAGGGCTATAACTTAAGCTCTTAGCGAAGTATTGGGGACTAGCATCCGTCCAAATAAAGTCAGAAGTAATCTGCTTTTTTTTTTTTTTATGTTAACAAAAATAATATGTAAGAAACAACTGTACAGTTGACAAACACTCAGCATTTTCTGGAAATAAAAATGCAATGCACTAAAGAAACAACATGAGTTTGCAAACACTTTGGAAGATTTTCTCTTGCAAAGACTGCTGGAATAAAAGCCAATTTTATGGGCCTTGAGATCAAATTATTTTCTAATTTTTTCTTTTGGATTGTTTTCGTATCCAACGTCCCTTTTGCCCTCATGTCAATTTATATCTCAGTGGTCTTTACAGGAGAGATTTCAAAATATCTTCTACATTTGAGACATGAGCTTGGCTTGTATTTATATCACCAATGGAAGTGAAACAAAGTTTTGAGATCTGCTTGTAAAAGTTAGACTGTTTCTCCAGTGCCCCACAAAAATACAGTGGTATCAACAACTAACAATGCCTTGTATCAGAGAAATATTGGCTCTCTACTTACATCTCTTCATTCCTAGCAAAGGAAACGCTCTATCTAGAGTGGCAACTTGCTCAATGAGGAGAAGTTGTTACACAAGGCTGATGATCTCATTCATAAGAGATATTTCACTCTAATAAAGGAGCTGGTAGCACCAGTAATGTTTGGATTGGAGCTACTCTTGCATTCCTGCTTGAAAAAACGCGCCACTGCGTGTTGTACTAGGGAAATGTTACATGAACTGGAGACGCGCTCTGTGTTGACACAAGAGTTAGCTAAATGACTGTGGACGTTCATTCCTGTTTTTAGAACAAAAATGGGTGCCTTGGCTTGGGTTTTTCTTGCGTCTTGTTTTTGATTAAGTATTCAGTCCAGTAAATTTGCCCTGCAGCAAGTAGATTAGAGGGTGTCATTAGGCTATAGTGCAATTTTGATCACAGCAGGAATACCAACAAGTGGTCAAAAAAGAAGATTAAATGCCACATAGCTTCATGTTATCATGAGGATAAATGCTAGCATGATTCCTCTTGGGAGGATCTAGGTTACTGCTGTCTTGGCTTATCTCTTCTCATGTGAACATGCGAGGCTTATGGGGCAGACTTCCAGGAGATATGTAGATCATCTCCATGTGCTGGGTATTGCCCATCACATGTGTGCCACCAATCTCTGTTCAGGCTCGAGGACTTAAAAAGATTCACTTCACTAAAAGCTGAGCCCAGGATCTTCAGTCAACAAGGGGTTAAACCCCTGAAATTTGGGTGTCTTGTCAGATTTTGGGGTAACAAAGGTGGTTAGTGTCTATTATAACTCCTAATGTGGTAGTGAGGCTGCTGCAGCTATTGCTTCAGAAATATGGTGTCGAGCACTGCAATTCACTCATGTGGAAACCTGCTAATTAATTCAATAAATGGCATGGCCAACTGTTCTTGCATGGCTATGTGCCAGTGCCGCCACTAGTCAATACCCACTGCTGAGATGTGCTAAATAACACGTGGGTTTGAGCCCATCAAGATTTTCCAGTCTCAAAGCAGCTATTGCTGCCCAAGATTCAGGGCAAATGGAAAATCTTCCAAGAAACCAACAAGCGAATGAAAAGAAATCTTGATTTCTCTGATACAATGCACCTTACCCTTGAAAGAATTCTTCCTACAAGCCAACCCCACTGCAAACCAAAACACCGACAAACAGATCATGAGCACCATAAGACAAAATTAATAGCACTGATTATTAACAAGGGTTGGGGGGAGAAGAAGTGAGTTTGGTAAAACTAGGATGCTGCAAAAATGGATTAAAGAAAATAAATCATAACTCCAAGGACAGAAAGTCAAAAAAAAAAAAAAAAAAAAAAAAAAAAAAAGGGAGGGAAGAAAGGGCAGAAACTCCAAACCAAACAAAATCAAGACAGAGAGAAATAGAGAAGAGATGAAACACAGTGAAATCCAGGGAACGACAAGGTTAAGGGTTGATAAGTCAGCTGCAGGCCTGGCACAGCATGCGTAATACTGGAAGGAAACAGTGAAGGAATGCCTGGGGATAAAGAAAAACAGACTGAAGCTGAGTGTGAAGGGATTTCTCATACAGCATAACTCCTCACCTAGGCTAGTTAGTGGCATGTGGCCCCTTCCCATTTTGCCCCTTCTGAAAGCACTTATTAGTTAGCCATGGAAATGGGGTATTACGAGGATGTCACAGGAAATAGGAGAATTGCACTAAGCGGTATTTTGGGGTAAATTTGGAATGCTCTGAGCGTGTTGAGCCTTTGTTTTTGGGGGTGGGCCATGCTTTCAGCTGTTAGCTCATGAAAGAAAAAGGAATAAATAAACATCAACTCCTTTTCTGCAGACGGGGAGGGAGAGGAGGAGGAAGTCATGGTGGGAAGGCGGCGTGGTGGTTACGCTCAACCACCTTGCTAGTGCTGTGGGGGCCACTGGGGCTTGTTGCTGGTCTCTACCGGGCTGGTGTGACATTTGCAGAGCCCGTTAATGACATTCAACAATGCGACACACACTGAGCTTGAAGTGCTTCGAAGAAATTAATAGCAGCTGTGGGGAAAAGCCTGCAGAGAAATGTGTGTGCAGTGAGTGTTTAGAAATCGTTTTCGCCTGTTAAATATTAAAAATAATTTGAATATTTCTTTCCCTAGAAAATGCTAGTAAAATGAGTTTTAAATCAACATATTAAATCCCTCCATGTGCAATCTTTCAAATATGCACATTATGCAATTAATTTCATGTCACCCTAAATTATATATAATTGATAGTATATAAAGTCTTTAATTCATTCCATTTTAAAGTTTTTCATCTTACAGTTGTCTGAGGATCTTCTAAACAATTCCAAGAGGTAGTTTTGAAGAGGTAGTTAAAAATGCTTAAAAAAATTCTTTGCACAGTTACTGATGAAGTCTGATAAAGACAGTATAATTTCAAGACTTTTTTTTTAGGATTTTAATTCAATTCATCACATGTTAATGTAGCCATGTATCTTGTACTGCAATCTAGTACTTACAACTGAGGATTACTATTATCTTGCAACAATAATTCTAACACTCTTGTTTGTGAGGGATTTTTTAAATTCAGATTTATGATTGGTGTTCTATAGTTCACAGATTAAGGTAATGCCATTACATGTGGGCATTTTCAGTAAGTATGTAAGCTAATATTATTTGCAAAGGATCAGCAGCTAGTTCTTCTAATCCTTTGACAATTCCAAACTAAAATCAAGCAGGATTCCTACTGTCAGCTTACTTAAGAGATGCATTATTTGAATCCCTGATTACTAAATGTTCATCAGGTAAGTGTAGTCTATACATGAGGAGGATTTAAGCTCTCGTGTAAAACTGGTACCCACTGTCAATGCTCTTGGCTGGGTGCAGTATGGACTTGTTATTGGAAATACTGAATGTATTTTCTGACTTGAGGATCTAGAGCCTGTGGAAAGCCTTCTACTTAAGTTCTTAAATGGCTTTCAAGCCAGTGCTTATTTGCATGCCTAGAAACACACACATACACATATATATATACATAAAATTTTTGCAAATGTATATGCATCTGCTTTAGCTACATAGCTCTGGATTTACACATAAACCTTTACTTGGCTATCAGGGCTCAAAACTGCAGAACTGTGGAATTTTGAGGGGCTTATCAGTTATAAGCTTATCATTTTTTTTTTCTTACAGACTCTGTTAGCCACTTTGCCTAATGCATTCAGTAAGTGTTTCCAAGATCCAGAAATCCTAGAAGGAATTGTCAAAAGCAGATGTCAAAACTAGCTGAAATTACAACAGAAAAATGAAGGTACACTATCTTGTGATTACTTCTGTAGTCCCTGAAATGTTTTATTTCTGGACTATCCTGTCACTATTACCATTCTAGTGAGCTGATTGCTGCTTACATTTTCACAGGGGTTGTTGTTATAGCTGTATGATCCCTTCTAAAGCATAAAGAAACTGGTTAGGAATTGAAAAGGGGTGGTGGAGGGAAAAAAAAAAAGGGGGAAAGGGTTATCTCTCAGGCTCTAAAATCTGAAGGCTAAAAGGAATGATTGGTCCATACCCATAAATTCAATCCCAAGATGCTCTGCCAATGCAGAAAGTTGACAAAAAAAAAAGAAAGAAAAAAGGAAAAAGTTTCAGAAAAGAGCAATACACTGTACTCAAAAAACAAATCACATATGAGTATTATGGCTATTCTGTGTCTGCACATGGAGCAGGACCCAGGGGGCATGTGGTTACATGGGTAGTGCTCAAGCACACCTTTGTAAGTGACGTGACCAGAGCTCTTGGGAGGGCTACACACCAAAATATGTATAAGGCGTCTGAGCAGGCACAATGCAGTGGAAACACTGTGGGAACCATTACCCCTTAAAGATCTTACTAAGGTGAGCAGGACCACGGCTCAAGGGTGCCGTGTGAGAGGAATTTCCAGGTGGGACCATATAGAGAGAGGCATTTGCACCCCAAAGGGTTGAGCATCCTCCTCCCGTGCCTGCTCCGGGTGCAGACACGGTGCCTAAATGAGTTTCCCCAGCTCATCTTGGCCATGAGGGGCTCCATGGGCCAGGCAGACAACCCAAATGGGCCCAGAGAGCACCCACCACCTGGTCTGCTAGGAGGGTCTCGCTGACAAACCGCAGAGGGACAACTCCTGCCAAAATCCCCTTCCTCCTCCCATGGGCCCACACCATGACCACGTTAGCTCTTGCTTTCTGTTTGTTCTTTTGTCCTCATTTGGTTTTAATTTTAAATCCGATCCTAATTTGCTGACTGGGTGGATTTTTAAACAGTTTGTGTGCATCGGGAGTGCCCACTCTTTCCTGATAATCAGTAACATTTTAAGGGTTAAGAAGTAAACTGGAATTCATCCAGATCTCTTCCTAAAGAGCCAGTATTGCATGCCCACGTGAACACTGCTAACAGTATACATTAGTTGCACAGAAAGCTTGGTTAAGTCTTCAATAAAATGAATGACATGCCCATGCATCTATATTACTGTATTTATGCTTGCTTATAGGTAAGACTGCTAGAGTGGATGTAATTTAATTTTAGGGGAAGTCATTCATATCATGCAGTTTCTATTTCAAATAATTCAATGGGAACCTGGAACTTAAAATGGGAATATATTCTGACTAAAAGCCCTAACAAGAAAACATGCTGAAGAAACATGCCATGCTTATTCCAACCTAGACTCCATAAAGCTCTAATTATTCTTCGTTATTAATAGCTACATTTCCCAGTCCTGATTAAAAGAAAGCAGAGTACCCCAACACTTTTCATTCTATGAACAGGTCATTATTTTGATCTTTTCCTATTTAATCCAGTATTATTGCATATTTATTAAATGCATTGTGTTTCCTGTTGTAAAATTGGCCTGCAGCTTTAATAAGAAATATAATTATTTTTAGCAGCTATTTTCCTTCTACATGCGTTTTTGGGGTGGCTGCAGAATTGGAAATGCTGGAACAGGTTTCCTGAAGGTGCATAATCTGTTCATGGACTGTGTCTCTCAGCTGCTAGGCACCCAAGATTTTTGGATGGCCAGTCTAGCCCATCAGGTAGCCACTTAGCCTTGGGCCACGGTGCCTGGACCTGGATGGGCTGGATGTTCCAGCCATGCGGAGCAGCATGGCTTTGCATAGACACAGCTTCCATAATTTTTATTATTAATTTTGTTCTCTGCATCACAAGTAATTCTAAAAACTTTAGCTTTTATGAAACTTGGGTTGAGGACCACGTAGGATCTACAGAACCATCTCAAGTTAAAACCTCTACATGTTGGCCAGCTCTGCTTGAGGATCCACAGTGCCCTCACTTTGAGTGGCACAGGCACTTTGTCCCCTAAGTCTCAGTCCCTTTACATGATAGTTAGGCTGAATTTTTTTTTTTTTAACATGGCATGCAAAGTCCTACAGCTCCTATATAATTTTTTTTCTAAAATGAGTTCAAATCTCAGAAGTCAGATTAGAGAGTTTGTAAATACGATCCTATATTTTATTATAGTAGCTTTAGAATTCCATGAACATTAACTGAACAGTTTATAGTGAAAAACTGTTTTCCTTTCTTAATCTTGGGCAGAAGACGGACAAAATTATTTTTCAGATTACTTGTATCATTTTGGAGTTTTGGTCACAACACATGAAGCGTGCGTCAGAAAATGGAAACTTCAGGTAATATTATTTAGTACCCTCCAAAATACACGATCACTTTAGAATAGTACAAATGCTGAACACGGGACTTTTCAAGTCTTGCTGGGAATACTGAAAATAGAGGCTGTTTCCATCTACAGCCAAGATGTGGTCACCCCTTTAGTATATCGTAGCCTTATTCAGCTCTTGCCCGAGTCCCCCTTTAATTTGCCAGCCAAGCACGTCTTTAGGATATGGAGCAGGAGGTATCATCTCAACAGGAACTTCCCTCTGCTCCTCCAGGATGGATTGTTCAGGCAGAAATGGCAGGGCTGAAGGGGAGCACAGTTTAGACCAGTGTCCCATGATGAAATATTTAACTTCAAGAATGCAGGGACATTTTTGCACATCCAGTCCATGTATGAGGGTGTTTAGAGTAAGCCCCATGTGATGTTGCATCTTATAGCACAGATATAAAAGGCTAACTAGCACTAACCATTTACTAACCAGTAAAGTAAAAACAGGCCCTTGGAAAGGAGTCCTTGGCCCATCTGGGACACGCTGAAAGGACAAGAATTTTACCTGTGATTTTGCTCTAGTGCCTTCAATCTTTTATTAATCTAAGGCTCCCCATTTTTTCTGAAACACCCTGCAGTGTTGCTGTTCTCGCAGGCAACAGTGTAAAAATCAGCCTGAATTTCTAATGTTAAGGCATTAATTTTACTGTACTCCATTTCCTTTGCTTTCTTTCCTTCAAGTGTGAAAATTTAAACACCGAAAACGTATCTGCATGGAATAGGTGCATTTTTGCAACACTTCTGCGGACCAGTTTCCGATGTCTTATGGGCCATAAGCTTCAAGGTCAAAACCACTGCAGCAGAAAGACAGCTGGTGCTCTGGCATCACCCGGGACCTGTGGATACGGCACGAACTGCTGGCCAACACCCACGCAGTAGATTTGCACATATTCCCTACTGTGCCTCTCCGAAATCCGCCTGTCCTCATTTGGTGAGACCAGGAAAAACACTGTGTGGCAGGGGGGGATGCTCTGCTCAAGGGAAAGGCGTTTCAGCACGGATTCTCCTTCACTCCCCCTTGTCTGCAGGGCTGCGGAGCACCAGGTAAAAGTGAGAACCTGCACAGCTGCAGTGCTGGAGGTGACTACAGCAGGGTGAGACCAACGGCTGTTGCCTCTTGGCTGTGATGCTTTGCCCTATGATTTAATGTGCTTGTAAACCTGGATGTCCAGGGACTGTCAGCCTCGACAAGTGCCTTCCACGAGTTGCCCTCATGCCCATTCCCAACCACGTTCAAGCTTTCAGTGGCAGAAGTGAAAACTATTTCTTAAATTTTCTTGATTTGCAAGAGCTCTGACTTGGTTCTTTTTTCAATCTCTTTTCCATACGCAAATCCTCAAGGGCTAAACAAAGTAATCCCAGGAGAAATCAGTTAGCCTTGCAATGTGTTGGATGGGAGGATTTTCAAAACGGTCAGCGTTGGGCTAGCTCTTATCCAACAAAAGGCCACCAGCAAAATCCTGGTTAAATTCGGAACTTTTACAAAGACCAACCCCAGAGCAGATTTGTGAAGCTAGCTTTTCACCAACAGCCAAAAATGCAGCCTTAAGGTAGCAACAGATATCGCTTTGCAGTGGAGCCCCACTGAACCTTCTGTTCCAAATGAAAAAGCGTCCTTTCTGAAATCAATTAAAATTAGACAGTACTGTATAGTTCACATGCACATTTGTGTTTCCTGCTGGCACTTGCTTTATTTAACATTCTGGTTTTCTGTGTAATTTGAAAAAGCTGCTTTGACAGAGCTAAATAAAATCAACTTGCTACACTTGGTGCAAAATATGAACTTGCTTTTCAGCCCCAAATCAAATGTTTGAAGAGAACTTTCATTCTAAGTCTCCTCTTTAATTGTATGCCCTGCTTGTGTTTTGCATAATAATAAAGTCATATAAATGCTTCCTCATTGATTTTTCTGCTAAATATAAATGCACCCTCCCTGGATCCCTTCCAAAAATGTCATTTTAAGGTCTGCAGCAGCTTCATAAACCTGACGTTATGCTGCAGATGTGCGGCAGGCAGGTGGAGCTGGAATCCAACAGCCATTGCTGCGGATTTGCAGAGCAGCTTAAGGTAGTTTGTTGGGTGCTCTCATGCCACTGCATTGGAAAAAGATGTTGGCTGAATGGGCTTAAGTGCCTGCAACTGAGCATATCTCCTGCTGCCAGGTGAGAATATTCTTGCCCTTTTGATAGAGGCTACTTCATAAAACCCCAGAGTGTTTACTGCCCAAGTATTCCTCTGAAAATCCCAGCCAGAGATAGGAAACTGAAAAACTAATGAGAGGGAGAACTCACCTAAATCTCTCTCTGTCTCTCTTTTTTTTTTTTTTTTTTTCTAGGAAGAAAAATATTTTATCATCCATATACCTTTCTTTCATGGTTTTAAGGGTAAATTCAGTTTCAAAAAATGAATCTTTTTTCACCATTTTTTAAAATGGTTCTTGTAAGTACAGGAAATCTTAACTTTACTTTTCATCACACCAAACATAAAAGGCCATTCAAATCTAATACTTGGTAGCATAAAACACTATAATAACCTAAATATTTTTGAATTTGTAGGTACTAGAAACATTTTAAAAATAACTCACACTAATAAAGCTTTTAAAACAGAGAATAAAATAAACACTTAAATGCTAGAAGGTCTAGTCTCCAGTCAATGCCTTTGGGAATTTCATGGTTTACTTCCATGATGGGCACTATGAATTATGTATGGACATTTTTTCATCCATCATGGTAAGAGAAAACCTATGCATCTCTTCAGGCTCCAAAATGTCCAGCACATGCTAACAGCTTTTTATCCTATGTAGTAATGGAAATTAAATTAAGCTACCCTATAGTCTCTGAAATCTTTCCATGCTGGCAAGCAATCCATCAAAGAAAATACTTCCTATTGTACTCCTCTTAGATCATAGCAAAATCTGATGCCAGCAACAATTAATTATGAATAGCATACATGAATTAAAAACATAAAATCTAAGCAATTTTCCTATGTTTTTACTTTGACTTTATTAAAGACAATGAGAGAAAACAAATATTCAGTGTACTTTCTGCTACTGCACTGACAATTAATAATAATTAGCCAGTCCCTCCATGGAAAATCTTACAAGATGATCTGACTGCAGTGCAGATTTTACCAGTAGTCACACAGACAGATTTCTCTCTTTTAGTGTGTGTGCTCGTGTGTGCGTGTTGAGCTCCAAAGGGGGTCTATATGGCACATTTCTTGGGCCAATTAGTCTGGCTCTGAAATACTGGATCTCTTGCAGCTGTCACCCACAAATAAAAAATGTCAGTCCCCATTGTTTATGACCTCCCTCCCTCTTCCTTTCCTTTCCTTTCCTTTCCTTTCCTTTCCTTTCCTTTCCTTTCCTTTCCTTTCCTTTCCTTTCCTTTCCTTTCCTTTCCTTTCCTTTCCTTT
>VZSV01000074.1:2799946-2819430 GCA_013398735.1 Nothocercus julius | reverse complement strand
CTCCTCTCCTCTCCTCTCCTTTCCTCTCCTTTCCTCTCCTTTCCTTTCATTTCCTCTTGTCTTTTCTTGTCTTTTCTTGTCTTTTTTCTTTTCCTTTTTTCTCTTCTCTCTCCCTCTCTCTCTCTTTCTCTGTGTGCTTTCTAAACTTGGACAATGTGCAGAAAGAGCACTTTGTTACTCTTCGAAGAGTGTTCATTGGAAACAATGAAAACCTGCGAATTACCTTTCACTTGTGGTTCCAAATACAAATCTCATACATGAGTAGAGGTTTAGCTATATGTCCCCTTGCTGGGGAGGTGCTGCTCTGTATAAAGATTCATGAGATTTTTGTGTCAAATAAAACATGAGACTTTCAAAACATAATTTTTGCATTTTTACTGCTTGATGTCACTGGGGAGTCCATATTGCACCATTCAGTGTTAATTTCACAGCGTTCCTACATCTTGCATTTCCTCATAACCTCAATGTCAAACAATCCAGGAGAGTATTGCAATTACTTTTAGTTATCATGTTCATGCAACAGGCAGAGACGATCAATATTAGGCCTAAGGCAACAAATCTAGTTACAGATTAAGAAAAAAATAAAAAATCGGAGGAAAGATGCAGCAACAAGAAAGCAGCACCGACTGAGCATGCTTCTACTGCGGCACAGACAGAAAGGTAGTGGACGTACTGTAGAAGCTGGCCATTACGTAGTTTTGGCAGCGATCACCAGTAAATTCATTTGGGCACCTGAGAGGAAAAACAAACAAAAAAAAAAATGGTAGAGAAAAAACAGAGAAAAGAGAAGAGGTGAATATATGCTAAGAAAGAAGCTCCTTCAGTGTGAACTGATTTGACTTGGTGAGTTCACTTTCAGAAACTGAATCTCGGTTTAGCATGTCAAAATGGCTCAAGATGTTGAGAGCAACTCGCTTGCTCTGTGGAAGTGGAAAAGAAATCTCCCCCCAGCAAAAATAACCAAAACCAAACGAATCAATCCAGATCAAAGTGCATTTCGAGAAATGAGAGAGAAATTCACTGTTCCAAATTCCCAAATTGCTTTTTGAGTGTACTTTTTCACAAGGCAGCTAGGAAACAAGATCTCATCTCGGTGCGTTTGCTCTTTTAAAGCAGCACTTTGCAGCAGTCTCCCAAACAAGAAAGCTGCCTGTGCGTGCGATACAAATGCATCTGCGAATGGATGGAAAGATTAAAAATCACACAAATCAGAAACATTTTGGAGGCTGATAATGCCATAGTGTACAGATTCCAGTTTAGCAAATCAGGTCATAAATTAGTGCGTAAAGAGGCCAGTTCCAGCTGAACTGTGAAAACACCAAGTACTATTGATTTTGTTGCTGTAGTTGGGGGAGAAAGCAAAGTTCAGATTATTTTAACATACTTTCTTGGTTTTGGATTTTCATGGGCAGAGTTTCAGTACATCTTGCTCCAGTGAATCCAGGTTGGCACCTAAAGGGCAAAAACGTGATAAGCAATAGTACACCAAAACCAGTGCTCTATCAGACTGTCATCTGCTGGCCTAGGGAGATGGGAGTGCTTTAAATAACCTCCTGGTTATGCGTTAGTGAAAAATGATCAGAAAAAATAGAAGGGAGAAAGCGTAGCCCTTGAAGAAGATAACACTTTGCAAGAACCACAACAAAAATGCACCAGAGAAAAATCTAGAATTTTTGTTTGCCTGTTCTTAAAAAGGCAAGAGAATCAGCCCTAGTAAAAACGAGTACTGACTCATTATCCAAGTGAATTCTGCTTTCATTAAGGAACCAGGCTGATTTTTTTTTCTTTTCTAATTTGTAGTGCAGTTTATTGCATCAGTTTACACTGTTGGTTTCAGGAGTCTTATAAGATCTTTGGAAATACCGTGATTTTTCTATTTCTGTAACGGTATGTTGCATCTTCAAATACTCTCCTTTAGAGAGTAATAGCTAAAACAGTAATATAAAAAAAAAAAAAAAAAAGTGAGACGATAATCTGAAACCCAGAACAAGTAGTCCAATCAGCAAATAAGATGAGATGGTCCTTAGGCAAAGGTGCTTTCAAAATTCAATGCCCCACTGCTTGTGCAATTCATGTGTTCTTCTGTGGCAACCTTTGGTACATGCTGCTCTCTTGTCACAGTCAAAGAATTTTTCTCTTCCATGTTTCACTTGTCGTCTTTCCTGCTGCTGGCTGCCAGTTCTTCCTTCAACTTTACTCCTGATTTCAGGACAGAGCTTGGCAGCATGCTCCCAAAATATCTTCATCGAAACACAAACTCCTGTGGTTCCCCTCAGACATGAGTCAGCATGACTTTCCACTGCATAAAACATCTATGGATTTCAGTCTCCTCTCCTGCTTTTTCCATCCACTCCTTCGTGGCATGTAACCATAAATCAGACAACATCTACTTCCTTACATCCATTTTAGTTTGATGATTGTCCTTCTAATATTCTCCAGGAGCTTTGCTGTGGTGCAATCGCCTTTTGCCCTTGCTGCTTTTCTGCTGCTAGTGCCCTCCTCACATGGCCTCATCGTTTACTCACCAGGGTCTGAACAGCTTTGGTATTTGCAACTGTAAGTTGTTCAGAACAATTCTGTATCTCTCCTATCCATCAGGGCCTCATGTGCATTGAAATACATCCTGAATTTTTATATTTTGTTCTTCCACAATTGCTTCTAGCTCCCAGGCCACAGCGGATAACAGTGGTACTTACAGAAAAACACTACAGTGGTGTCAGGTATAAACACAAGTATCTTGCTGAAAAAATAATATGCATAAGAAATGTTTGTATAAAAATGGGGATTTTAGGGATTCACAGAGGATTTTTTGGATACATTTGCTTATTAAGGAAGGTGACTTTATGTTCTTCAGAACCAAGATCACATCTTCTGATAAGTTTGAACAGAGAACCCAGATCTCATTCAACTGAGAAAGAGGTAATAAGGACATGTTATGCTTCTGGTCTTCTCTTGAAGACACCATTTTGCTTTGTGTTACTCAACAAGAGTGAAAAATGCTTTCCCCCACAATTTCAGCTTTCTTTTGCAGAGCAGTGGTCTTATTAAACACCAGAAAGATGCTGGGCATTCCCACCATCCTTGTCACTTTGTTCCAGGACCATTCTGGAGTGCATGCTCAAAGATGCCACTAAGGAGTTCGGGCGGGTGGGCAGCCTTGGGCTTTTCTCCTGCCGCCAGCCCCCAGGCTTGCTCATTCTCAGATGCTGTTGCAGCTGCAGAGGTGACATGAACAACTCATACGCTGGAGCGGACGATACTGAAAACATTTCCAGACCAAAAGAGGTCAGTCCTCTCCAAACGGTGCTGGAAACCGCCCAGCTGTGTTTGTGCTCGCCCTGACACCATCGTTAGCAGGAGAACCGCGGCACCTGCCACCACGAAGAGGTCCAGGGTGGGCCAAGACGAACGTGTTCACGTCTGATTATGTGTCAACGCAAAAGGAGTTTTATGGCTTAGATGTAAAACGCAGCACAGTCTCCGGTGCTGTTCGGCAGCTTGTTTACTGTAGACTACCCTTTTATGAGCAGCTTGTCATGGTGTCATTTTTAAAACACGTTGTCCCACTCTGTCTTTCCAGATGCTGTTCCTTTTGTATCTTTCTTTTTTCCCTCCATCACCCACGTGCAGTTTCCTATTATGATACTGGCAAAACTTGGAGAAACGCTACTACAGGCAATTGAGTTGTTCTGGATATACATTTGTGTAACCATAGCCATATATTTTCTCCTTAACAAAGGCTACTCAGAGTGTTGTATCAAATGGGCGAAAGACAAAAATGCTAAGCTAATTGCTTTTTCTCCACCCCCCTCTACACGCAGTATTTGAAAAGAGCAGTATCTGTGTATGTTCAGGAGAGATGCACTTCTCAGAACATCAAACACATATCATCAAACAGTGTTTTTCAACAGGAGAAGAATGGCTGAATGAATCAGGACTTCGAATTTCCATCTAATCTGCTGCCTACAAGCAAATATATTAATGTTCCTTTTTTTTTTTTTGACAAAAATTTTATTTACTGGTCTGTTTTATAGCTTAGGTCAGAACTACCATTTTTATTCTGTCTCTGAAATCAATTTCCTCCAAACTTTTGTTAGTATTGTGACGGCAATTTTGATCTTTTTGCTCTTTTCTAGAACCTTTCATCAATTTCTATTCTAGCAGGGCCTTTACATGAAGAAGAATATAGGCTGTGTCTATATCACCAAGAGCTAAGTAATTCACTCTTGCTTAAGAAGGGAAACAACATCCTTCTGTTAGAAAGAAGCATTGTTTTCTTCTGTTAGACAAAGGCATTGCTTTCAACCAGTGAAATTAGAATTTAAAATCCATTTCATCAATAACAGCAAAAGCACTGTAAAAGAAGATCTCTGGTAGTGGATTTCTAGCAGATTAGTCAAACCACCAGAGGCTTTGTAGTAGGATTCTACAAGAGAAGTCTCTAAAATTCTCTCTATATAGTTTTGCTCAAATGAGAACCAAGCGCTAGGAACGCTGCTCTTAATTGTATATTTGTTTAAGAAGCTATCTGATTTTGTGTCTTCAGTGGCTTGAGGATACATTTCCAGCAGAAGTGAATTAGAAACCTAGGCCTTCCAGGAAGTTGTCAAAACCCAGACTCCCAAAGCCTACAACATAATCAAAATAGGACTCGTGTTCCTATGAAACCTCTGAAAATGTGACATGCTAATTTATTTAACTGATCTCAAAGTTTTCTTTTCGTCTTTCATGTTTGGAGATTATTTTGTTCAGTCTGTCACTATAATTAAAAATACTCATACAAATCATACGTGTTACTTGAGATACAGTCATAGATTTTATTACTAAGTCTTTACACACTTCTCGAGTATTTCAAGTAATTACCTCTCTAAAGCAGCTAATTTTCTCAAAATTCACATTAGTATCTAGGAGACCAAAAACTGATTATGATACTACATGTTTTAGAAAAAGAAAATTTGAATACACACCTCTATCTTATATCAAAAGAAGATAGAGGATATTTCTTTTAATAGAATTGAAGTTTTTACAAAATCAGAGATATTATTTGGAAAATTCCATGGTTGTTGCAGATCTAAGTGATGTTTTTCAGTAAGGGATAAAACCAATTTTAATGACATGGCTCATGCTTTAGAAATTTTGTTTTTGCTCTCAACAGATGGACCATATGGAAAAATACGAACTTGCTACTAGGCAGAAATATGAAGAGCAAGTACCATATTTCAGGCATTCTGCTTCCACAGGCATGTTCTGGTGAAAAATTTATTTTTTTCAGAACAATGAAGGCAATGTGTACTTGATAGGTATTCATTTTAATTAACCCCAGAGTACTGGAATTAGAAGTATTCTTCTGCATTTTTTACTCACCCAGTAAAGAACGCTATATTGCCTCATCAGTTTCTCAGTATATCCTCTTACCAGTACTCACCCTTTCATTTCTTACGTTATTGTATTGCTTCATGGTTTACTATAGAACATACAGCTTCATGATGGCAAGTACTGGAAGGTATAGCAGAAGCCCAGCACTACAACCAACTGCAACCGTGGAAGTGATTGTCCTCAGGATAAGGAACCTTTTCCATTGCCTTGCAGTAAATGAGATTCATCCCCTCTGATTTTACAGCTCTGATGCTTTTTCCAGATAGGTCTTGGCCACCCAGAACGATGCACATCTGCCAGTTTGGAAGTTGCTTTTTCTTTTAACTTCCAACCTAGATTTAAAAATTACTTCTTGTCTACCAAAAAAACAAAGCTCCCACTCCATTCAAGTGTTTGTGAGACATTTCATTGTAAAGAATTAGCCAAATTATAACATCAAAGAGCAAATTCTGTCAGATTCTGCATTTAAAAAAGATATCCCATAATACAGTAGAAAAAGGGTAGCTCTGAAGCTGTCAAGGCAACACCAATTAGTATGAACTCTTCTATATACTCAGCTCTGTTGCTCTGAGATGATCTGAGTGGTTTTTGGACTGGGAATGGAAACAGGCAGGCAGGCTCTTGCACATGCCTGGGAGAGCTGTATCAAACCGCTCATCTGGTACTGATGGGTTGTAAAGAGCAAGTAAATTTAACATAACTCTTATTTTCTCTCTTCCCCCCACCAAAATCCAACCTGTAAGAGTCAGTAACTTTTCCATATTCAATCTAGCTAAAAATGATTCTGAAATGGATAAAATATTCATGATTTCAGCAGCAGAACAGTCTGGGAAAGTACAAAGCAAAACAGACCTCACAAAGTACAGGTAAGATTCTACAATAATAGAAAAAAAATGCACAAGTGGAGCAGAACATTGTGCCTTTTTGTGATTGAAACCAGAGCACTGTACTTTGTGTCTTCCTGCCCTAATGAAACCATCAAAGACCTTTCTCCTTCTTGCTTCTCAGAGTCAGTTTTGCAATTACCAGTGTTCAATTTTCACTCTTAGAAGACTGTAAATCTATGCAGTTACAGAGGACTGCTTTCTTTGCTGAGCACCACCTCTTGCAGACCCTCGCATAGCTGACCCCTTTCAGATAAGCCCTGCTAGGTCCCAAGAACATTTCTGAAGGTGCCAAATTCTGAGCTCCCTTTTAAGATGGAGAGAAGCACTAACTTGCCAAGCCCAGATCAGCACCAGAAGTATATGTAATATAATGTACATATAATGTACTAGCAGTTAGGGGATACACACTCCAGTGTCTTAGTTCTCAATGCCTCTTTTGCAAAATAGCAGCCTGTTGCAACAGCCTGCTACCGAGCAGGGCAAGATTTGAGGAAGGTGCAGATACTCACTTATATATAAACTTGTGTTTATATGACTTCTCGAATCAAGATTCTTATATGAAATGGCAATCTCCACCAATTAGCATGATAAGCATTGCTTTTTATGCATTTAACACAACACTGACAACTCCAGTTGTGAATCCAGTCTTATCAGAAAGCAGAAAATTAGTTACTAGAGCAGATAATAAAAATAACCACAGCTTTTCCTGTATAAAAAATAAGTCTCCAAAACAGTTATTTCAACATTTTTTTTTTTTTTTGGCTATTTAATGTATATGTAGTTTACAGTATCTGTTTCACTTTTTTTCTACCTTAAGGCTTAATACATGTTGCTTTATGTGATATAAACATCAACAGACCTCATTGACCCATTTTTTCTCATGGAAAGTTTTGTTGGTTCAGCTCTGCTGTGCATAATACATACAATAGAGAGGTCATTTCTAGTCAGATTATTTTCATTTCCACATACTTAAGAAGGAAGAAATACGCAGTAAGTCTGTAAAATGAAATTTCTCATGTGTTCCTTTTAAAAAGAAGCACTTATGAAAAGTCATGGCTCCATCAAATTAGGCAAACTGGGTTTCTTACCTGCACAGGTATCTTGGGGGGTTTGGGAGATCCTTAACCATGTAACACTCTCCCCCATTTACACAGAAGGCTTTCTGCTTTACGTCACATTTTGTGAGATGACTTGTCCCAGTTGTAGACGTAGAAGTGGCTGGAAAAGACAAGAATGAGAATACAGATCAGAATGGCCAAAATTTTCCTTCCTGAATAATTTTGGATTTTAAAGCAAGTGCAAGTACTTGCATGCATGTGCAAGTGGAAAGTTTGGGCCAGGATCTGGCAAGTCCTGTGAGCAGCCTGTCAGCTGTTACTGCCAGCATTAAATACCAAACACTGTATTTTGTTGACCGACACAGGGAGTGGAATATAAATGTGCACCTCAGAGACACACTATGCCACATCCAGCCTTGGAGAAAGGGAGGTTTCCACTATTCCCAGTCCATGAAGTAATCTGCTTAGGTGTATTTCATTAAAAGGTTGGTGTAATTTAGGTTCAGTTACTTAAGTTGTCTTCATCATTCAAGGCAAGATTCATTTCGTGTATCTGAACTTCATCACAGACTGCAGAGCTCTTTGGCTGCAGTGCCTGCAGAGTGCCTAATAAAACGGGGTGCTGGACAAGCTGGCTCTTCTGGTGTTGCTATGGAGTAGGTGTTTTTCAGTGATGCTAAACTGGTGACCCAACACTGCATCCTCTCTCCAACCACTCCCTTTCTCCATAGGAGAGGGTGGCTGAGGAGATGCATGCCTCCCCCTTTGCTTTCAGATGGCCTGCCACAGAGGTGCTCATGCTTTGGTTTAACTCTGCATAAGGGAGAGAAAGGACAAGGGACAGAGGCTTTGACCCATCCTGTGCTCCAGAGCTGCCACCCTCACGTTCACCTCAGTGCTGAGTATAGCAAGCTTAAGTTGACAAGAATATGTCCCTAATTCTTGAGTGGCTAAAACTAGTGTCTTTAAAAATGAGGGATGGTGCCCTTATAGTCTTTGGAAAGCCACTTCAAGCCTGCAGAAGAACTAAGACGTTTCATTACCATGATGAAGGAATAATATCTTTTTTTCATGGAAGAAGAACTATGAGGCAAAACATTTGATCTGTCTACTGACCAGTTCCACAAGAGGTGATTAGAAAGTTGAAAGCATCCGCATAAAACCTCTCTGATAGTCAAAGTCCTTTCTAACAGAAAAGCACCCAAAGGACACATTTATAATAAGCAAAGCAAGTTTTTCCTCTACCATTTGTTGCACAAATTGAATCCAAACAAAACAAACTTTCCTCCAAATTGCCTATTAACAAATGCAACCTATACATTTCAAATTCTTCTTTCTGAGGATATAGACGAGGTAGTCCCAGTTGCATTTGATTTTCATGTGTTTCCCATCATCTTACTGCATTTCTAGCACAAACTCTTTGGGAAAATGGGACACCTTGGCTGACACCATTTTCAGACTGGTTTGAACTATCTTCTTCCAACTTTGCTCCATCAAAATCTCATCTATCTATATAGCTAACATGCCTCTCAAATTCCTTCTGTATTTTGCAAGAATCAGTAGCATGCCAACTTCTTTTTCGTTCTTCCATCACGTCTTGTTTGCCCTTCTGCAACAAGCCAAGAAAATCACTCCTCTGGCTTCTTCCAAAATTCAAGGTCCACCCCCGAATTCCCACCACTCATTGAGTCATGTCTCACCAGATCCTGATCCTGACTGAGGCCTCTACGCGCTAATGAAATGCAAACACAGAGTACTAATTCCTCATAATAACTCACTCCTTTCTCCTGGCCCCTCAAAGCATAGGTTATAACCTCTCAGACTGGAATAAATTTATGTCTTGTCTAGACACAGGAAGAGAGGTCATGTTTTAAAAGTAGTCTGACCCTCTTCTAGCTAGCTGGTTCAAACAGGACTTTGCACCCAATGTTGACAAAAGGCCAGACAAGGAATTGCCATTAGCTTAGGGTGAAGGGTGGTCTGAGCTTCATATAACTGGACTGCCATCTTCCACACTACTCCTAAAATGGGGCTACTTGCCTTCTAGAGGAGACTTGCCTTCTCCACTGACCTAAAGTATCAGTAGCTTGTAGGTTAGCAGATTAACACCTGCCTTATGACACAAGCCTATGACATAATATATCCTAAAAAGCTGAGTGAGTGAATCCCATCTATATAAATAAGTGTTTTGAAGCATTGGTGAGTCCTACTAGGTAACCTCACTTTTAAGCCAGCCTTTGCTGATACCCTTACTATCTACCATCCCTACCAGCCTCTGCTTTTACTTCATTAAAAGACTTCTTCCTGCAGCTAAGCCCTGTGAGCTGAGGATGTCCTAGAGCTCAGAAAGCTAATGCATTAATTTGGGAGGGAGAAGAGAAAGAAAGCAATAACGTCTGTTGAGTTTCTGCCAAAAAAAGCATATTACTAGCATGCTGGCTAATGGAATGTTTTAAATTGAATTATAAAGGTATCTGTAGTAACAACTGGGTTTGTAGCAATCTGTAATTGTTTTGGTCTTCTTGCTTACTGCTTTTCTGTTACGCAGCAGCTCAATCAAAAGCAGATCACCATGGAGTTTCAAAGTAACAATTATTTCCCGGCTGATGTAAGCGAGCTTGGGATAGCAGCAATTGCTCTGAACTGATTGCTAGAAATGGGAATAATCTGTAGCTCTCAGAGAAATCCCATGATATGAGGGCTTTACGCATATTTGCGAGGAGTGCCCTTTTCTTCCATTTTTGGTATCACATGCTCAAAGTTGTCCTATAAATCTTGTATGAGAATTTTCTCTGCATTACTGGCACTGCACTCTCAGTCTGTCTGAGCTTTGTAAACTGCACAAAGCAGGGGGAAGGAAAAAAGTCTCCAGTGAGTTAATTCTGGTATTAGTTTTTCTTTGCAAAAGATGCAGAGTTTTTATGGCCTAAGGCCAGTATTCATTCTATCCACTGTAAGTCTATTTTGCAAATTAAATACAAGAAACACTAACTGTGGTTTTGGGTTTCCGTTAAGGCCACATAACGGAAGAAATGTGGTGTTTGAGAGCAGGTGTTCATCAGAGCCCATTTCACTCAGTCCATAACTAGCCCCAAAACACGGTTTTTCCATACTTCTCCCACAGAGGGGAGATAGGAGGATGTATAGTGGGAATGAGCGGCGGTGGTGAGGTAAAGCACAGCTGTAGGCAGAGTATCTCTGCATTGCTCTTTATCCACCTAACCAAAATTTGTACCTCCTTTCTCTTCTGTTTCTCTTCTGTACCTCCTTTCTCTCCTTCAGCTGTACAAGCACAGGACAGAAAAGCTGGCATGTTTTGGATTCCTATACCAAACTCCCAACTTACTGAAAGGATAAATCACATGCTATAATGCAATTTGATGTCATGCATAAGTTGACATTCGAAAATTTTGCATGCTCCACTTCTTTTTTTCACTTTTCCATACGCAGAATCCCTAGTTCTCTAACAAGCAACTGCAGGCAGCACGAAAAAAGTGCCCACTAACACAAGAATTTGTGTGGCAGTGAAAGACAACTCCTATTTTAAGAAAATATTGGAATAGGAGTTATTAGCATCTTTCGAACACTACTCACTGAAACATCAATTACCACTGTAAAACTCCCTTAAGACCATCTCATCCCAGGCAGCCATAGCAATTCTGATCTTACCTGCGGGATCTCTGACCCTTTCTTGTCCTGAAACAGGGAAATGCATCTCCTTCTCTCTCTCGCTTTCTGAAGGAAACCTTTGAAGTTCAGCAGCTACAGCTCGCAGGCCCTGAACAGTGAGTCAGTCTGCTGAGAAGAGTCCTGCGGGATCTGTGAGTATGGACTGCAAGGGATGGGTTTTGCAACATAAACTAAAGAGTATCTGTGTCTCTTTAAAGTGAGTTTCTGCAAATGCTGGTGTAAAATCAGAGGACACGCTCATAGCCACGCAAGGTGACTAGCAAGATGATAAAGACTAAAAGGAGACAAAGTGGAGTGACAGCTGCAGCATGAAGGGAAGTTTGCTCTTCTCACCAGAAGGCCGACCACAGGACATAAGTGTGTCCCATTTGGATGGAGACCTTTCAAGCCCCTTTGGTGAACAGAAAGAGAAGTGGCTTCCCTGACTGTACATTCCCGCACGTGAAGGTCATTCACACCTTTAAGGGCACAAGCTCATTCCCTATTGACTTGCTCATGGGTAATTTAAGGAATCATCCAGACCTGACCTGCAAGGTAGACTGATTTCCCCTGTGACCTTGGCTGTGACACTCCATCCGTGTATCAGTTAAGCCAGCTGAATTTTTACCCCATTGAGTACTGGGCTCTTCCAGCTCACTCTGACTTCCCTGATAAAGCTAACTTGCTGGCCAGGTATAGAGAGGCACCTATGTCTGCGGAATGCTGCCCTGAAGGAGTAAAGCTGCTGGTATCAACAGCAGCCACAGGTGGAGAAAACTCTATAACTGTTTTCAATGAGAACAAAAGTCAAAATCAAGAGCAGTTGGCTGGTCCTTCCTGAACGAGTAGATATGTCCATTTTACCAGGCCTGTAGATGGACATGTTTCATGTCCTTCATGCTTGATGGTTCCAGAACTGGAATGGCATCCATTAGCTCTGAACATACCAAGTGCTTAAAAAACAGCAACAACAAAACCTTGAGACAAAAATCTCAAATCCTATAGCAGGCATTTATGGGCTATTTTACTGGGTTGCTCACATTTTTTTGCATTGCTTTGGTGGCACAATTCAAATAATTGTTCAGTCTAGGTATGCAGCATGCATCCAGGTAGAGTCCTCACAAACATGCAGTATGAAAGCTTCCTGTGATCTTCACATGAGAAGGCCATTTAAGGAGCCTCCTGTCTTGCCAGAAGCTTGAATCGAGTACTAACAAGTTAGAAGAACTATTTTTTGGCTTGAAGACAATACTCTCCTGCTCTGGCACTATCTCTATAGAGATCAGGGCCAGCAAGAAGGAAACAGGAAACTGCTGCGTCTACAAGATAGAAACTTCAGGAAAGATTGAGTATGCATAAACTCTTGCTGAACCAAGGCAGCATGTCCCACTTCCCTCTACGACATGGAGTCAGTGGAGGTTTCCCCTCACTAATCCAAGCTCAGCAAAGCAAAGCAAAAAAAAAAAAAAAAAAAAAAAGGAAAGGCAAAAACAAAAAGCAAAAGACAGACACTTAGTTACTTAGTTCACTGCACCAGATCGCTTCCTCCCTGATATACCAACAGACTGACCCAGTTGGCAGGCGCACGGCAGCAAGACCTGCACAGCATCTGGCTCACCATGGAGGGTCGAGAGGTGACACATGCTAAAGGCAGCCTGACCAGGAGCAGATTTTTACTTCATTCACTTTTGACAGTGGGAGGAGAGATGGACAGAGACACACACAGTTCATAGGCTGCTCGTGAGGAAATGCAATTACCGCTCCAGACCAAAACATCAGGTGAGATGTGGGTTTACCTCCTTCTTAGCAGCTGCTTGCTAACACAAACAAGCATTTTGAGAAAAAAGGAGGGGAGAAGGGATGTGTAAGAGCAGATGGGTGCCTAGACAGATCTTGCTGCAATGCAGCTTCCAGACAAAGGACACTTTCCTTTTGCCTTGAAAGATGTCAGCTTTCACATTCGGGTGGCAGGAAGAAGCCGTGAAATATGATAAGCCTCTGCAGAAACTCTGGAAAGGCCTTCAGAAAACATTCCCCACTCAGGGAGGGGAGAGGTGAATGGCAAAACAGAAGGCAGTGACAGGTTAGAGGGTACCGGCAGGAAAAATAAGCAGAGGGTCAGCAAAAAGGAAAAACAAGACAAAACAAAACAAAACAAAAACAGAAGAAAGAGGATATAGAGGAAATATGTGCAGAAGGATCCAGTGCAGGAAAAAAAAAAAAAAAAAAGGATCCAAAGACAGGAATGTTAAAATGCCACTCAACCAGACAGGGAAATAGCTTTACTACTAGGGGACTCAAATAAATGCCTGATAAATCGGACAAGGAGCTGAATGCAAACTGTGGTGATTCAGGGACAAAGGGGAGGCTATTGCTGCACCGGAGAAGATCCCATCTTGAGGAAAACCCTGGGCTGCCAAGTAGATTGTGGTGAAAGGTCCGTGGCTCACAGTGGCTTGGAGGCTGCACCTTGCACCTTTCCCTGATGTCTCTGCAGGAAGGCAAAGTGAAAAACTCTTTGGGCTGGAAATTTGTAACAAGAGCAAGGCACGAAGCAACTTGCTATATATTTGGTAGGATGCGCTCCATCTGGATGACCTTTCTCATGTGAGTCTTACAGCCCCTTTATTATTATTTTAGGACCCTGCCAACTGCCCACATGCAATGTCAGTAAGACAACACTGCAGTGAGCTCCTCAAGGCAGCCAGCATCACAGTCCTGTTCATCACTTACAGTGCTGTTCTCTTGGATGAAACTCTGAATTTTTCCCTGCTCCAACCCCTGTCTGATATTTTCTGTGAGGGCCAGTCACATGGCTCGCCTATGCTGTAAATCACATTCAGTCACCAGAATAAAATAAAACAAGATAAAAAAAACTAACCATTCTTAGCTGCAGCCTAACTGATTGTCTCAGCTCAGGACTGGGGCGGTCTTAATATTCCTGAAGGTCACTGTAGCAGAGGGTTATATTACAGGTTCAGCTTGGTACTAGTCTACCTTTACAGGCACGGAAGTACTGACAAACCTATTTGTTTATCACATGGGCCAGTGAAAATCTTCCACACTCTTACAATATGTAGAGATAAAATCTATTCTTGTTCTCGTTTTTTATTATCTGAAGGGTTATTATGAATTACAAGTATGCATTATGTTTCTGCAGATAAACGCAAAATCTCTTTACTACTTTAATGCTGTCTGCTCATTGAGATACAGGGAGAGTGTGTCTGTATGCTAAATAATAAAGACTATTCACTGGCTTATATAAAAAAAAAAGAATGCAAGCTTTCTATTTCAAATGATATTTCAGATAAAATCTACCCAATAATCCTGCATTGTCAGGCCCTCTACTTCAGAAAAAGCATTTTTTGCAAGAAGAGTTTTAAAGCTGAGCTTTTAAAGCCCATTCAAGTAGAATAAAACACTCAATTACTTGCTTAAAGTCGCATTGACTTCCTTTTTCCTGCTGTCTTTAAAGAGTTTTGCTGAAGCACGATGTATTTAAGCACAACACCTTCAGTGTTTCACCTGGTTAAAAGTAAAAATTGTCCAAAGAAATACCTCAGGTTAAACAGCTTTGAAAGAGCAAGCAGGAGTGCTTATAACCTTTCCCTAGACAACTCAAAATGTCCAGTTCAAGGTTCCTGAGCAGGCGTGCATCTGCCTCCTATTGCATGCTCTCTGCAGGGAAAATAATTTACCAGTTTACTAATTCTGTAGTGAAACATGATTTTGAAACATATCTTCAAAGGCAGCAAGGACATACATCTCCCCTGTCCCTACTCTGGCACCAAAGCATAGAAAACTTCCTTCTGCACCCCCAGGTACCTTCTGCTTCATGGAGATGACTGTGCAAAGAGCCCATGGGGGATCTGAGACTTGAAAGGGATGTTCTAGCTCCGAGGCAGTTATAGCTCTGTCTTTTCAACCACCCTAGGGTCCCTTGGTGGTGAGGAAGAGCAGGGCAGCAGACTTTGGCTCTTCCCACACAACAGTAACTCTTGTCCCTCTGAAGGACAGACAGGCATAGAAACATACCCAATATACCCCCATTTCTGAGTAAAAGACACAGTGAAAGCTGCTTTGCTCAGAAAACACAAAATGTTGCTCAGAGATATCTAGGTAGGTATATACATAGCTCCCTGATATCTACGACAACAAACACTACCCGAAAGGGCCTCCAGTAAAACTGATGCTCTTGGAGGATAAATAAAGAACGTTTATCTGAAAACACCTTTCTTCTGGATGCACTGATGCTTGGTTTTATTTGTCAGTTTGCTCCTGTGTTTGCATGCGATTTCCAGGCCAATTTTTGAAAGATGTTTTGCAGTTCACAGCAACTTCTGAGATACAAGCAGTAGATAATGCTGTTTGAAAATGAATCCATATGAAATGATACACAGGGACAACATACTAGTGTATGGCAGAGGGCTGGAAAGTGTGGCTGGCTTGAAAAAAGTAAAAAGATTTTGGGCCGGCTGAACTTAAAGTGTTTGACTATAAACACCATGTTGTTTCTGGGCTCTTCTGATACTGGCACCAGAGCTACTTTTGTGCCACATGAGACAAGTTCCCTTCAAGAAGTAGTGTGGGAATGAACTATTTCACACAAATCTCTTCATCTGCCATAAAAAAGTGTATGTATGTATGTAGCACAGGGCAATACTTCACCAGGGGTTCACAATGCTCTATGGCAAAATTTCAGGTTACTGCGGGACAAATAGGATGTTGTCCTTGATCACTATCATTTACTCTACTGATATACAGTATGTGACAATGTACCGAATCATGATCTTTTACTGTATTATAGACTGTACTTAATTACTATCAATTAATCAACCATGAAAAAATGAACAATGGTATATATATTGCAACAGCACTGATTGTTCTGGTACTTAATTTTATTCACCTGCTAATCGTATTCTACTCAGCCGTTATTTCTTCACTGCAGTTCTGTTAATGTGCTGTAATGGTAGCTGATATTTATTCAGTACCTGCTCTTAGAAAAAAAACCAAAAAAACAAAAACAAACAGAGAGGACTATTCTAGGAGCATGTTGCTGTGTCAGACAGTTTTCATATGTTTACAAAGATGTTGGGATTCTTTTCATTTTAAAAAGAGTACATTAAGACAACCATAATGCTGTTTTTCCACCCTCTAAAAAAAGCCTGGTAAAGAAAAAGAAATGCAACCACGTAGAAAAATAAAATGTGTTCATGTTGAGACTAAATGGTGCATTTCCTTCAGTAGTTAATTTCTACAGTCTGGGTATAAATCTGTCAGAAATCAGATTTATAATGAAATGCTAAGAGATTCCTAGCAATTGCTGTGCTAAAGGAGATAGTCAAGCACACGGATATGTGCAGACACAGACATGCAAAAGGGGTGGGTGTGAAGGTTCGAAAGAGAGCAGTTTAACCTCATTACCTTAAAGCTTTACAAGGGGTTCCCTAGTTCTTTTTTTTTTTTTCCCCCTCTATATTTGGCTTAATATTTCAGATGCATCACAGAAAAACATTAATGCATGTGGTACCCTACCAATGAATTTTTGCCAGCTCCACTTGCTCTAGAGCCCCCCTATATTAGAATAAAGACACTTCTGCATTAGCAAGGCTTTTGCAGGGATTTTTTCTTTCATCTTTGAGCCTGAAAGTTCTGGTCTCTCAACCACTGCGTCCACCCAACAGTGCCGTGGATGCACCTCCAGTTAAAACCTCTACTAAGGAGAGCCTTGAACCTCCACTGTCATTGCCTCCTGAAGGTATCAGGGGAAACTGCTCTCCAGCAACCAACAGAGCAGCCCACAAGGCTTGGCCTCGTGATATTTCTGGCCTGATAATATTATTTCTTGAGTCTCAGCTAGTAATTTAATAAAGCCTAAAAGAAAACCCAAAGGTTGGGAAAGATTTGTACATAACAGCTCAGAGAAGCTGGACATGGCTTCCATCCAAAAGAAGAATGTCCTTCACATACTGTGATTATTGGGTAGATGCTTCAGTCTTTTCCATGTTTATGATGAAGTTAGAAACAAAGTGAAATTCCTGAAGATCTCCAGGATGAGATAACTGTATAACCAAAAACAGTCAAAAGGAGAACTCCCAGGAGTTGAGGGTCAATGTTTCAGGCAATCTTGATAGTATCAGTGAGGGACCTCTCCAGAAGTTATGGAAGATGTGGGCTTAGCTTTTATTCATTCAAAAATATTGTCCTGTGAGCTAAAACAAGAAGTTTGATGGCCTGAGACATTAAAAACCCTGAGTCAGGCCTTCAAAATCCTGAGATTAGTTTAGAAAGAGAGTTGCAAGATATAAAAAAAATCCTCCCCAAGTGTTTTTATCCATTTGTTGCTTTTGAGCCTTTATTATTTGCATTTTAATTCTTTCCAGTGCAACATAGAAGGTTAGGCTTTCCTTTTTCCTTTAATGTGAAAGCTATGATGCAGCTTCAAGAAAGAAACAAAATGCTGCAGGGAGTACACTAGAGCTTAGTGAGTATAAGAAGGAGCGCAACAGCATTTTTCTGGAGCCTGGGAAACACAGTGCAATCTGCTCCAAAACTGCCTCTAAATGCTGCTTTCAAAGGATCCTGGCCACTTGGTCCAGAGTACAGCAGATAGTGAACATAAAGTAATGACAACAATTCCAGCCTAAAACCACCGTGCTTAGGTGTAGCCTTTGCAAGGATGCATTTCTTCATGGGGAAATGTTTGAAGGTCAGTGAAGGCAAGATGAAGTTTGATTATCTCAGGGTAAAATAGGGTGATTTTTCCCTTCTTCAATGTATTCTGTTACAGTCAAGCAAAGCTGACTTCATGTTTTTTTTTGGCTTTCTTGTTGACTCAGAAACCTGAGTAAAGTGTCTACCTTATTTAACCTTGGGCAGCAGGACACACAACCTGAATGCGAGATACTACCACAGCAATTGCATTTGGTCTGGAGAAGATACTGGTCCCTTCCTGCATTCACCCAATGCAACTTGCCTCTTGCAGCCATGTGTCTAGTTATTAGTGGTGACAATACCATGGCAGCAATTAGAAGAAGAGAAGCTACCAAAGAAACGTGGGAGAGTTTTGATTTAGAACTAGTGTCTTATGCTGGTAGTATGCCAGTGGTGAGCTAAGTTATAGCATCTGTGTAATCTTTTACTTCCCTGATACTGTAGGGATGACCTGTATGTGCCATTAATTTCCATGGCCTTTACTCACCTCACTGAGAGGGATGAAATTGCTTTTTACTGTGCAAGGAGCCTCCTTTGAGAGAAAAGGGCAAGCAGGCTAGGACAATTTATCTGCTGGAGTCACTTATGACTAGACTGAAATGAGGAAATGATCCCACTGAGAGAAAGGGAATGTGTCTTTCTTTTTTCTGACATTTCTGCATGATTTATCTGCTTTTATTTACATGCACCAATGATGAGTGGTCCTTTAAGCAGAATTTTCTATTAGTGCTTCTAGGGCTAAGAGCAGTTATTGGAATTAAGTAGTCTGTCTGCATGAAAATGAATAAATCTGAGCAGCTAGATAAAATTTCCCCTTTTTAGCTAGGGATGAAATAAAGATTACTTAATTGGACTAACGTGAACATTCAGAAGTGGAAAAAATAAAAAAAAGCTTAATCAGTGCATGACAGCTCTGATTAAAGGATTTTCTGGTGTTAAACTTCTTAGATAATGAAATCAGATTAAGGAATGACAACATGAAACATATTTACTTATTTTCTAGCAATAAGTCCTCCTATCCTTTGGAGCACTTTTTTTTTGGTCTGTTAGTTATGTGCAGTCTTTTGGAAATTTGCTGTGGAACAGGATCCTCCCTTCATTACTCATGTTGATCAAAAAGAATTTGGATATCAGAAAGATATCTATGAACAGATGATGGTAGAATGACAAAAGTTTTCATGCATTTTGTGATGCCAGAAGCAAGTTCAAAAAGCCTGATGAACATATTAAATAATCCTGGCTTCCAAAAGCATAAGGAATATTTTTTCTTTTCTAACTTTTACTTCCTAACAGTGAGTAATCAAAGCTATAGAAAAAATCAAGAAATCATTAAGACAGTAACTGAGAAGAATATTTAATATTTCTAAGGACTAGACAGGAAAGAAACAAACAAAAAAAGAGTAAATGAATCTAGAGCTTCTTTCCCCTGTGGAAAAGAATGGGAATCCTAACAGTCATTCCTTTCTCTGCATGGAAACAGTCACTGTGTTAATTTAATTTATCATTCTGATCTAAGTTATGATGAAAAATTCAGCAAAAATCAGTAAGAAAGCTCCCCTTCCTCCTTTAACTTTGAAATTAATAATTATGAAACCCTATTAGGTATATTTTCAAAAAAAATACATCCCTTTGTCTGGTGCATATCCCTTGCATGTCTATCAGAGGGCTGCAGTGTACACTGTGTATGTCATAAATTCTTGTTAGGGGAGAGGAAAATTATTCCAGTCTGAAGAGAACTCATACAGATTCTTTAAGAAATACTATCAAATACCCTTTAATT
>VZSV01000074.1:2759956-2792704 GCA_013398735.1 Nothocercus julius | reverse complement strand
TCATGAGAAACAATTCCATTACATGAGCTTTACTCTAAAAGATCTGCACAGATACATTCACCCAAGAGACAATGAAACTTTGACTGACCTACTTTTAGCCAAAGTTTAACTTTCAACAAGGAAATAAGAAATGCCTTTGATCCAAATGTTTCAAGGAGGAAAACATGGGAGAAAATCAAAGACAAAAGTCATCCAGTTATCCCTGAAAGACATAATATTCTCCACAATATCTTTTTTTTAGGGTAGAAGGGAAGGAGGGAATGGGGAACTCTTAATTCATGTTCCTCATTCCGAAAGTGTCAGGAGTCCTTTGAGCATTACAGCTGGTCTGGTTTATAAATATGAACAGCTCTTATTTTTCTCCTTACGTCATTTTCTTATTGGCATGTCTGACACAAGAACAACCACTAAGAAATTACTGTAGATGCTTTAGTGAACTTTGTCATTGAAATGACAATTTTCCAGGAATCTGTCTCATGTTGTTGAGCCATATATGATGATATGTGAAAAACAGACAACCCACTTCCTTGCCCTCGCCATTTCCAACATCAATTTTCTTATCTATTTCCAATGGCAGGTCTTATTTCAGATTAGAAGAATTGCAGCATCAATCTCATCTTTTCTCTGGGTTTATCACAAGATTACTCTGCCTTTCAGAAACAGTAGTAGAGCAAAACAGAAGAAAATCAGGAATATCCTAACACAGCATATACAATTTTCTGAGGACTTTAAGCATCCAGTTTCCACTACTGAGACTTCAGATACAAGCCTCCTGCAGAGGCTCCTATAAGTGTTCACTGGAGGTGACTTTCAGCATGGGTCAGAGTTGTCCAAACTTTGGAAAAGTGGTTTGCTAACAGGTTTAACTGAGAGATGAAGTGGGATCACAGGTGCTGAGTGTGTTTTGGAAGGTCATCTTTCCCTCTTGCCTTATCACCCCATTCCATTTCCAAAAACTTTCATTGACTAGACACCCCAAACATGGGAAACCTTTACTTCCTCTACAAGGACAACAAATGCTAGTATTAGCAAAGCCCCTTGATTTGCTAGCAGAATCACCTGCCCTGCACAGAAGACCCTCTAGAGATCACTTTAAAATTTAAGAAATATCATTAAAATAGAAAATGTTTTTGATAGGTCCTAATGTTTCAGAGCAAGAGGAGGATGTAGCTTATCATATTCTACCCTGATAGTCACTTGTGGTTGGGTTTTTTTCCTTTTCTCACAAAATCTGAAACAAGAAAATCTGGTCTGTCTTTCCAAGACCTTTGGTTTGTTCATATTTTAATTTTGAATGCTCATTTAACTAAGGAAAACATGTTTTTTTGTCAAACTGTGTCAGGCTCAGGGTCCAGTCACCCAGTGTCTCCTCTCTGACAGTGGCCAGCGCCAGATGCTCTCGAGAAAGGTGCAAGGATCTCTGTTAATGCTCAGTTATGGAATAAACAGACCCCAGAGGAAAATTTCTTCCTAAGCCCTGTTAGCTAGAGTTTGGCTTCTGTCCTGACGCCCAAGGATTTATATTCTTCCCAAAATCTCTTGTTTATTTTTAAGTATTAACCATTATGATTCTGGCTAGCACTGCTCTCCATATTACATCTAATCCTGTTTTGAACAAGCCTGCAGTCTTGGCTTCAGTTATATTCTTTGGCAGTACATTCCATAAGCTAATTGTGTATTGTGTGAAAAACTATTTCCTTCTATTAGTTTTCACCTTTATTGCCTTAATAAAAAGTATTTTGGTATTTTATCCCTTCCTCCCTCCCTCCTTCCCTCTTCTTTTCCTGTTTTCCTCACAAATCGATATCCAGCCCAGAGCTGGAACAGAACAGAGAGACATTTATTAATGACGCAGTTTGTGCCAGTGATTCAAAGACATGGATTGGGGCGGAAGGCATCACCTAATCAACCCAAGAAATCAGCACTGTGATGTGCCAGCATCCCAGAAAGCACAGTTTATATGGAGAGATTTTGGAGCTGTAAATCTGTCTGGAACAAAGGTTTTTTTTTTTTTTTTTTTTTTTTTTGTATTATTTTGCTTTACTGTAATGAACTGTGATTTTAGATTTCTCAGTTCAGCCATTTGATTCATTTATTTAAATCATATATGCATTGCTTTGTTACAGACTAGAAGTCTTTAGGGCCAGACTTGGCAAGCTCAAGGATAAAATTTACTATTAGTTGCCAGCCAGCATTCCTTGTTATTCATTAGAGATACTTTCTCCGAAAGGAGACAGATGGCAGTGCCAGTGACATCCTTCCTCAGGGATTTTCTGATGGGGAAAACATCCTTAAATCAAAAGCTGAGCTTTCTGAGGACCTGGGCAGAAAAACCTGTATAAGTAACCTAGGACATGTTCTTGCATTTGGCTTCCTCTGAGTCAAGTGTTTCACGTCCCCTAGTATAGAGTGAAAATTACTTTCCTACACCATTGCTTACCGCCTTGAAAGTGCTCTGCTGCAAGAGCAAAACTGCAGGTCACTGAAGGCAGCGACTCACATGGGCTCAGGCTGAACTGAGTCTTTTAGTCCTCATCAAGTTTTAGAGATCCACGACACAAAGGACGTGAGTTTGCATTTATTTTGAGAATGCCTCTTTCATGGTGAAACCTACAGAAATCAAAGGTTTGTTCTTCATGCTGTTCGTAGCATTAACTCCATCTTTTGACTTCAAAAGCACATTCTTGCATTACACTTAGCCACAGTTCTGGTCACTGCCCTGATAATTAGATGTGTGTCACAGCCTATATTTCATAATGGGTTGTCTTCTCTATCTTCTAGAAAAAACAAATCTCAATCCTAAAGCCACATTAATCACTAACCAAAGCAAGCTGTTTAACTAATCAAAAACCTGGGTCTTGTGACTGAACTAATTAAATGAATCAATTTCAGTGCCATCATGGGCATACTGCGCTGCTCAATCATTGTCACCTACTGAACTGGGGAAGCGAAGCCACCTCATTTTCAATGACTACTTAATTAAGCGCAGAGTAGCAATGGAGTGGCAGGTTCATTCACGCGTAGCCACTGGTCTGGAGCCTCACGGAAGCCATCAGAATGGAAAGGGGGGTTGGCTAGAGAAGGCCTTCAATCTCCTGAACATGATCTTGGGAGGTCTGAGAGACCACCCACGACAAGGTGCAGCCAAGGTGCAGAGATGACCTCAGGGTTACCACAGCACCCTAAAGAATGAGGTGCTTGGCAAAAGGCCACAATACCAGCAGAGACCAACTTGGTGGCATGCTACCCATGGACAGCGAAGGCATGAAAACTGTAAGCTTGCCACGCTGTGCTTTGCCATTGCAGTTGCCCTGGCTGCTCGTGCATCAGTTTGTGTTGGTGAATTGCTCCCTCGCAGCCTGTTGTCTTAATTGGTCTCACAATAAAGTCATTGCTTTAGATGTCTGGAGTCACGGTGCCGTGGCAACGGGCTGTGATCGTATAAACAGGTGTATGACCTCACCATGAGACTGAGCAAATGTCGGCACATATTTATCCAGTACTGGGTGTTACTAAGCAGTAAAAAATAAAAACAACACAAACACATGTAAGAGGAGAGGCAGTAAAGAAGAGAGCTCTTGCATGGGCCCTTAATCATGGTTAATGACAGTGACAAATTGTACCAAAGGAAAAATGCTTTATCCACAACTCTCCTGTCTCAAATGGTGGGTGGGAGAAATAAAAGTGAATTTCAAGTTCTCCTTACAAAGCCTGCAGATCTCTGCATCTGGGATGTTCTACAGCCATAATGTTTCCTTGTGCCATACTTTTACTTCACTAGTAACTCATACATGGGGAGACATTGGTCCAGCAATAATGACACCTTGCTTTACATATAGCAATCTATCTTTATTTGGCCAAGAAATGTCACCTCCTGATAATGCCGATCTTGCAAATGACTCTTCTGGCACATGAACAGAGCCTCAATAGCTAAATATATCATGGGTCCTGCATATTCAAAGCTGCTTAAAGAAGCAGGGCACCGGGCCACAATGAAGAACTGGGCCTTTGTGTGAGGCTGCCTCCTTCTCTGTGTCAAGCTGTGCAAAACGACAGCTCCAAACTCATCATATGGTTCCTGTATCTCCTGCTTTTCCACCCCACAACTGCCTCAGAGATGTACAGTGGGCAGGGAGCAAATGGGAGATGGCAGGAAGAGAGGGCACCATGCAACAACCGCTCTCCAAGTGTCAATGACATGACTGAGGGCAGCAAAATCTGCAGGAGACATTAAAGGTCACATTATTCCAACCAGATGTAGATGAACAAACTCCTGTCTGCTGGCTGCAGCTCTCTGATGAGTCATGCCAACAGACACATTGGCGTTAATAGGAAGGGTCAGTCTTCATCCCATTGCCTGTTCTTCTGTGTGCCTCTCCTAGGCATGTCTTTGGTATAGTCTAGCTCCCAGCTGCTGACTCCCAAAACAGAATAGATGGGGGCTTGAACTATGGTGGGGTCAAATAATGGACAAGCAGTTCCTGAGTCTTTCAAGTTAACAGTCAAACTTCCACTGATTTCAGCTCTGAGTGCTTAGGTTTTAGCCATCATCTACGGCAAACAGGATGGCTGGCCATCCTCCACTGTGTGCCCAAAGATTCCAGACACCCCAAAACTCACACAGGGAAAAGAGTCAAGGAAGACCGGTCTGGGATTCATTCTGTTGCCATCAGAGACGACTGCCTTTGGAAGAACTTGGAAGAACTTGTTCTTTCCTGTATGCCCACACGGTGCAATGGGCACACTGGGGACACTGCTGGGCACACAGTAACCTCTCCTATACGATGCTAGGTACTCGAGGGCACAGGGTTTTGAGGCTATTGAGCTGAGTTTTGATAAGCCACAGGAGATACTTGGAGAGAAAAGGTAGTTACATGGGCTGGGGTAAGATGCAGAGACGCAATGCAGCACTGTGGTGGTGCAGCCAGGCTGCTTCTTCTGACAGTGACATGAGCCAAGCTGGGACGATGTTATTTATGTCCCTAGCCGTTATTAAGGCAGACCCCCCCCGCCACGCAAAGCGCCCCAGCTGCCCTGCTGTGTCCTTGTGCTGCCCATCAGCTTTTGCATATTGGGCACAGGAAGAGTGTGCCTGGCCTTTTGAATAGCAGATGAAGTGCTGCTGCTTAATTAAAAGAAGTGGTGCTTTGATATGGATTTATGCCTGCTTGTGCTCGCGAGCTCACAAAAGGTAAAAAAAGGGTGAATCACACTCCTTCCTATACCATTTCAACTGCTAACAAATTAAGAAGTCTGGAGCTGGAGGCAGTCACATTTTGCTAACGACACAACACTGGATGCAGAAAGAAAGAATGAATGCTAAGATGATTATAAAACTGTAAATTAGCCTCTACTGATATGAAAAAAGATTGCTGCGGTGTTTTAGTCTCCTGACTTAGAGAAGATCTATTTTCATGTAACTACAACACTCAAGCCAGAAATTTGGAGGAGTTTATTTGGTTTATCCATTCCTCTAGGGCTACTATGCTTCGATCTTTAGTCAGGCTAGGACATTGGCTTTCAATTAAGACAACAAAAAAACATAAATCTAGGTCTCTTGTTGGAGCTGTTTCTGTATATTATCCTCCTCCTCTATCCAATGCAGTATCCACCAGAGACATACAAAAATGATAACACTGACTTTTTATGTTTGACAACCTCTTCCTCTCTTTCACTCGATTATCCTTGACATTCTAAAACTATTATTGTCTTGAAAGACTATACGTACATCACAGATGGGCAGATTTAGTTTGGCCTCAGTAGAATAGAGGATTAATTCCAGGCTTAACAAGGAAAGCTAATAACAGCCTTAGCTAGAGAGAGACCACCAGCTCATCTCCATTTCCAAAGAGCAAAGACTGTTTTTTTACAGTGGCAATGTACACGCCAGATTTTGAAATTGTCGTAGTGGTGAAAAGAATCAGCTGCATGAACAAGGTGTTAAAACAGCATTTTGACACTGCTTGCATTGCTCAAATGTTTCTTCTGCAAAAACTTGGACAGTTGTTGTGTCCTGAACAGGACACAGGACACTGAAGAGCTTTGCTACTACGGTGCACACCGCCAAAGAGGGACTGGATGGATGTATGGAGGTGGAGAGTTAAAAAAGAGAAAACAAGGGATTCTAGGCAGAAAAGCTCTACTTCAGAAAGCAAAAGGTAAAAACATTACTATAAAGTATTACACTGTGACTTGATGAAGTGTTTGTGATGGGACAGGTTTCAAAGAAAATCACTACCTTTACTGAACTCCAAACTGCACCCTTTACTAAAGATAACAGGTTCTTATGATAGAGGGAAATGAGACTGAAGTCAAAATGTGAAGTGGGAATTAAGAGACCATCACGTAAAGTCTTCTGCCTGAGATCATGCAAGTTTACCAAAAGCTCACCACCCCACATCTCAGAGCATCTTTCTGAGCTTTCTTGTATATGCAAAACAAGTGCAAATAAACCAGAAACACCATGTAAAAGAACAGCCAGAAATTTTACTAATCTCCAAGGGATTTTTTAAAGGGCAAACCAGTGCGGAGGTCCTGTGTCACACACACAGACTTCTGGAGGCACTGGGACACCTCCACACTTTCATGGATGGGGTTACTGCTGTCACCCATCTATGGCCAGTGGACACTTCATTCCCCATTTCTGCCTCTGGAAAACCTCCAGGGCCAGTGACACCAGGTCTCCTGTGGTCTCCAGCAGCATCGGTGGCTTTCCAGCACAAAACAGCCAACTATGAGGCCATGGTGACGTGCTGTGGCTCCATCCTGCCTCTGGTCTCTGCAGCACCTCAATAGAGGGTCCATGATGGACACCACAAGCTGTGCAAGCCAGAAATGAAGCCTTGGGTGCCCTGGGAGAGGCACTAGCAAACGGTACTTTCGCTTTTTCGGGCACCCTCATGTGCCCCACTGTTTTTGTCATTGTGAATGCAATCTTTTTGCAATGGTCATGATGCAAGTAATGCATCAGACATGTCCCACAGTTGAGATGAAATGCAAATTCAAGCTGCTGTCCCAACCCAACAGGATTTGTCCTGGTACTGCAGGTAAAAGCAGCAAAAAACGAAAATAGCCAACCAGTGGCCAAACCCACACGTGCATGCACACGCTCACGCTTGAACTCAAAAGACTAAACAAAGAAATCCCATCTAGTGCCGGAAATATTGTTTGCTCATTAAAATACTGGCTGGACTGCTTTATGATGACTATCCCAGGATTTTAAGTGATGGCTGAGTTTGAGATGAAGCTTTCAGAACAAAAACTGCTGATGAATAGAGGAGGGAAGTGGAGATGGAGAGAAACACATATAGGAGGGACTCTTCTCCTGGAGCAGTTAGATTTAGTTTGACAAGCATCCACTGTTTCAAAGCCAAGTTTTCTTATGTCTGTTGGGGCAACATCTTAGATGAACACGAAATTTATGGAAATGAATAGAAGTGTAGCGGCATAAGCTATTTAACATTACTCACGGCCTCTCATAGCAAATCAAAGGGGAAAATAGAAATGTGGCCTGCGCTACATCCTCTCAATGCAATTGGAAGGATCACTGATCATGCAGTCTCTTATCCTTGAGTGTTTTTTTTTTTTTTTTATTTCCTATGCTATTGTTAATTTTTAATTGGCTCTCCATTTGCAGTCTGAAATTGCAGCAAGTGAATCAGCTGGCCCGTGTCTTTCAGCTTAACATAAAACAGATCATTCATAAAAACAAATAAATAAAAAAGAAAAAGAACTAAGAAAAATTAAAAAAAAAGCATGCTTCAGGGCAACATGGTCTTCAGTCATAATCCAAGAGAGTTATTCTTTCAAAAGATAAGCAACACCCTGCGCTCTCCCGTCAACCTAGTGCACAGCGCTGACTCACACCAGGAGGCAGATCACCTTTATATTCCCTTAATGGCAAATCAAACAGCTGTGCCAAAAGTGAAGTAAGCTTGTGCTATCCTCTCAGCCTTACTGCAACCCCATTTCTTCTTTGCAGTGTGCCCTTCTCCTCTCTCCTCTGCCTCTTCCTAGGAGAACAAGTCTACATCTACCTTTTCCTAGCAAAAACTCACTAAATCAAAACATCTTGCTGGTGTCCTCCCTCTGAGGAGGTATCAGGTATCTCGCCTGTAAACGCCATGGGCACCTTGGTCATAGCAGCAAGAGTCTGGCATACCACAGAAGAGCCCATTTCGGCAGCTCGCTGAGGTCTTCCCAGTTCAGATGAGCATTCAGAGCCAAAGGGCAGAAGAAAGGAAGCAGAAACAGGCAAGGAGCTAGTGCCAGCACTGAGGTTTTGAAGGATCAGTCTACACGGCTATGCAAACACAATATATAGTCATAGTGCACTATATATATGCACTATAACGATAGTGCATATATCTATTAGGCACCGTGTGTCTCCCCTGCCGTAAGCAAGGCTGTTATCTGTCTGATAAATGCATATTGTAAATGACACTTTACACAGAACACTTGCACATTAAAGTGGTCTCCTTTAAGCCACGTGGTTCTGGGCCTTAGGGCTAACCTGAGCATGCAAGCACGTGTGTTGCGTACACAGAGACAAATACGCGCTTCCAAAACTTCCCTGATCTTGCCCCCAGGAAGGCAAAATAAACTTTTTTTAAACTTTTTTTTCTTTCATTGAAACTTCCCAGTGATGTTCTACAAACATACATACATTCTACACACAGCTTGAGGCAGGGAAAATTTTCACCTGAATAGTTGCAGTCTGTCAAAGGCACATGTCCTTATAACGGAAAATGTCATACAGCCTTAGCTACAAATGACTGGCTATCAGTTTCCCTGTAAAGATTAAACCGTTGGAAGAAAATAATTTATTTGCCATGCAAGATTTCCAGGAAGTTGTTTTCTGTTTCTGCTGCAGCACTGGATGTCTTTCCTTACAGTTAATACCATGTCAGAGGGTGGTAATGATGTCATTCACCTCTGCAGAGGAAGTAGAAAGCTCTGAGCTTAGACCTTGGCAGCAAAAAATAGTCTTGCACTTAATCTCTAAATAAGTGCTTAAGTAAAGTTTGTTTTGCTTGAGTGCTAGTCATCCCCTGAAAAGGAGGCTGGTAAACTTTCCTGAGGCTCCCAGAGAGATGGAAAATCAAGGCAGAGAAGAGGGATGGAAAGGACAAGGCTGTTGTACCAGGCACCATGGACAAGGTGACCTTGAGTCCACAAGGGCCCAGTGCTGGAGGGATTCACAGCAAGTGCCTGTGTGTGTGTGCTAGGGCTCGGCCCCACGAGCAGGAGCCTCAGGGCTCGTGTGGCAGCGACTGGGGACACTGGGGACCTTTGGACAACCGTGGGGCAGACGGTATTGTATATATGTACACCCATGTCCCACTGCGGCCCTCCAACAGGATCGGCCGGGAACCAGATGAGGCCACTCTTGCCATTTGCCTGCATGCATGGTGTACTTTCCATAGGAGTATTGCATAGGTGTTTTTGTGTGTGTGTACCTATACATGCTCAGCCCGGCCCCCAGCTGGAGCTGGGAGTGGGGAGCTCCAGCATCCCTGCCTCTGCGGGGCTCCCAGGCTTGTCCACCCTCTAACAAATACGACATATCACCTTCAGGAGAACAAAACACGTTGCCTGCATAGGCAGTACAGAACTAATTGCTATTAGAACTAATTGCTGTTATTTCTTATTTTCCTTCCCTATGCGCCCTCTTCTTTGTATCACTGTTGTCATTGATGAGAGAAAGTATTTATTCTGCTTCCTGCCCCACAAAACCACCAGTGCCACAGCTAGTATTTAGTCCATTCTGAAGTAAATGCAAACGCAACTCACATCTTCTTGTGCTGACGAGACTAATGAAAGCACAAAACTGAATATGCTTATCCTTTTTTTTTTTTTTTTTCCTGCCTATGAAAGGTTTTATTTTCAAAATTACAGGCAATACCTGCTTGAGAAATGGAAACATTAAGTAAATTTTGAAAGTAAAACAATCTTATCACAGAGATATTTTAAAAATGAAATGAGATGGTGAAAACCACAATACTATCACTTTAGAAATAGTACTCTAAATTTTTCTGAACAACTCCAAGGCTGGCTGTGCAGATGTTTTTAGTAATATCAGGTCCCACCGTGTATTCAAGATGCTATCTAATTTTTTTTTGGCCACAGAATGCTTTCTTGGAAGACATCAGGGACACAAGGCACATGTTGTGTTTCATACTCGGGTGTTATAACTCTGGGATGCTAACTGCAACTTGAAGGCAATAAACTTTGAGTGAAATAAGAAGTAACAGAATTTTCCTTTAGAGATGCTCAGCTGATAAACAGACAGCCTGTTATTACTACATGCACTGCATGTAGGCTACAGTAAAGTAAAAAACCCTTGGAGAATAGGGATAACTGTCATTTTTAGGGGTCCTAAACTCAAGGAAACATAAAATCTACCAGGTCACAGTGTCTTTCTACAGTATATCCAAAACAAAGCCCCAGCTGCCTGTAACTCAAGCCACGTCTGCCAAATTCCTCACTATTTGCCCTCTACCCTGTTCTCATTCCCTGGTGTTTCTCCAGGACACTCAGACGTGGTTGTTTGGGGTGAGGGAGGACGACTGCGTCTTGGTTGCTGGCTTGGTAGCCAGCACTCTGATGACTGTGGAAGTGGAGCTAGCTTGGAAAAAGGGTGAGCAGGTATCCCAGAGGATGCTGTAGAAAAGAAAATCCACCTGAAATGTGATGGTGCCTGAGCATCCCTGTCCTTCCAGCTCCTCCTCGTCATGCTTCTGGGAGAGCAGAAGTTTTTGAGTAACGTAAGTAAGCAGGCAGCAGAACCCTCTTTTTAACACATCCATGTTATCACACCTTCTCAGTGAGGACAGTCATGCACTGAGATACAGTATTTTTTTAGTAGACTGATTGGGTTGGAAAAAAACAGAAGAGCTTTTTAGCCAGCCAATCTCTTTTCAGACTTTCAGCAAATTCACCCAGTTCCACACTCTTCATAGACCCTAGAATCAACCCTTTCTGCTGCTGTTTTATTGATTTAATCTCACTGTAGCTCCCTACATCAGCGGTGGTCTGAAATTGGTATCTCCTGAGTACAACCTCCTAGTGAGACCTACAGGACAGAGATGACTACAGGGCTGATCTCAGCTGAGCTGTGGTCCCAACCACACAGCATGGCTGCTGCGTTGTTACAGGTATTCTTCCACAACCCATGACCTTGTAAGTGCCTGAGCTTGCTAAAGTTCAGTGACAGGATTTACTACTGGCCTGGATCATTTGCCATCCGTCCTAATTTGTCTGTGCTGCAAACTGAATAAACACAATTTTTGAAGGCCTTAATGGTAGCATCCCATATATCTTTCCTCACATGCCAAGCAGTTCTGCTGCCAGTGTTCAACAAACAAAGTAGGCCAGCACTCAACTGTTGGTCTGTGATTCCCCGTTTCTCTCCAATCTACAGCAGTAACTTCCCGAAAATAATCAAGAACTTCACACTTTTTAACTCACAGACAACCAATTGCTCTCTTTCCTTTTTTAGAGGCATCTATTTAGAATCAGTATCTCCTTGCAACAGGGGCACTGATTAATACCCAATAGCCCCCAAAATCCATGCGGATGTAAGGATCTTGGTTCAGTAATGTCAGTATCTGCAGCTCCTCTTTGCATACAACCTCTTTTCTT
This sequence comes from Nothocercus julius, assembly GCA_013398735.1. Taxonomy (NCBI): domain Eukaryota; kingdom Metazoa; phylum Chordata; class Aves; order Tinamiformes; family Tinamidae; genus Nothocercus; species Nothocercus julius. Next base: position 2,781,061 of record VZSV01000074.1, on the reverse strand, counting down.
CCCCTCCACTATTGCCAAGGGTCACAGCAGTCAGTAGAAACAGGACACCCTGGGAAACCATGCCCTCTTTTTATTTTTTTGGCACTCTTCCCTATACTGGAGTGGGAGGAACTCTGACTATGGTGTATTCAGGTGTTGTAGTCAGGATTTGTGTGCTGAAAGCACCCGCCTCACAACTTAGAAACCCACCCTGGGACACTGTGGTGAGCAAGAAGTCTCCTGCCCATGAATGTCATTCTCAGTGAGTTCAATATAACCAGCCTTAAGAGCTAGCAGTAGCCCTGGGGCTGGATCCTGTCCATACTTAGGAATGCAACTGAACATCACTGGCATTACTACTTGGTTCACAGGCACAGCGGAGATATAATGAGTACCCGCACCTTCTCTGCCGAAGTTCCTCACTTTTCTGCCCAATTCCTGCCTCCCTCCACTGTTCAGGCAGCTTGTGTTAAGTTGCAAATGCAGACGAGCAGGATGCTTAGGAAAACACCTAATTGCCCTTAGTCAGCATGTTTCAGCTGTGAAGTAACTTAAGCCATATTCTCCAGTTCTCTTCTCACAGCCTGACCTCTTCTTATTTCCTGACGCCTTCCCTAAATGCTTCCCTGCAGAAACAGCTCTCGGTCCCACTGCAGAAGGCTCCGCGTGTCTGTGTGCCGGGGCCTGAGCAGCAAGGCTGTGCTCATAAAGGATGTGTCAGACTAAATCCTTAAACAAGAGGCAAAACAAATAAGTAAAAACAAACCCCATTGCAGCGTGTGGATGTTTGGAAGGGACGTCTTGCCTCGCAGCACCTTCAAAAGCAGATGCCAAACACACATAGGTCCTCCCTAGAGGAAGATGGTCACAACTGATGTCAGATGAGAAGAAGGGAAGCAAGAGCAGAGTTTTTCCTTCCCTTACCCTGCATGGCTGGAGATACTGCAAGGAGCACGCAGCGTTGGCCACATTGAGCAGGCCACGCGAGCGCCGGGAACAGCCTGGCTCTTGACTTCAATTACTGAGCAGCGGGACTGCACTTCAGAGACCACTTATCACCACAATAAATCCTGCTTCTCGACGAGCACATGTGGAAGCTGAGACATCTGACAGCGAGTGGGCAGCAGCTGGGCAGCCCAACCGGGCAGCAGCCCAAGCACTGCTGAAGCTCTTTGGTTGATTTTCTTGGGGGAAAGGGAGAAAAGAACAAAGCATGGGAAGAAAAAATAAAAAGACCAAGTCCGCAGCACCACAGCTCCTGCCCCAGGAGCGATCCTCCTCCCGGGGCAGGTGCTCGGACGCTAAACGCCGTGTTTGCTGCAAGCACAAGACACAGTGTCGGCGCCCGCTCCGGCGGCTGCTGCGCCAGCGGTGAGTCAGCACCAGATGCTCGCAGGCCTGCGAGCCTCCGGCTGCAAATCCCCGAGCTCCCGCGGCTACAAGAGCTCCTCAGAGCCGCACCAGCTGGAGAGCCACCCCTGGAAACCTCCAGGGGCTGAGCAGCCCTCGCAGATCCTCGTCTGCTGGCCCCAAACAAGGCTCTCATTCTTCCCAACTTCCCAATCTGTTCCCAAAAGAGGAGAGGGGTTCAGGGGATGTGAGGTCCGGGCTCTGTTTAGACTGAGTGTGGTGGTGGTGGTGCCGATGCTTTGTGCCCAATTTAAGCAAAAGTCTAACTGAGCCTAAGGCTGTAGGGCAGGGGAGTAGGTTTGCAGGCTGCTTCTGTCCTCATGGGGAGAAAGCAGGCATTTGTAAAACCTGTGGACACCTGGTTCGGAGAGAGCGTGAATATCCATCACGTACATTCTAGCAGGAGCCTATTTTTAGCCTCCAGGAAGGCAGTGATAGGGTATCTGTCAGCGTGGGGCTCAGTCCTCATCTCTTGTCTGCCCTTCTCCTCCTCATCTTGTCTTCACCAGCCCTCCCCCAAGCTTTGCCCTGCTTAGGAAAACCGGGAGGCTTTTAATGAAGTTTGTAATGAGATTCCATCTCCACAGAGAGGCAATGAATCATTCAAGGATTTTTCCCCTCACCCCTCGTTCATCATGATTTTTTCACAACACGGAAATCCATTGACAAATCACATAACAGCAACACCTCTCTGTCTCATCACACCAGGGTGCTGCTAGCAGTGATACTTGATTTTTATTTATTTTTCTTTTGTTCTCCTTTTTTTTTGATTTTTATTCTTTTCCCCACTGGGCTGCACATTGAGGTGAACAGCTCTTGCAGCACAACCTGAATGCAAAACCTTGTGCATACTGCAGTACGAAATAGCCGAGTCATGGACACTATTTTGTCCCCATAATGACCTGCAGAGCTGATGAAATGAGATGAAATGAGGAAATGGCACAGGAGGGGTTAACAGGAGTAGCACAGCGCTCACGTACATTGCAGCCAGGGATGGCCGAGGAACGGCCGCAGTGGTGCCCGCTGCTCTGAGTGTTGACATTCAGGCACAGCCACAATAAAGTTCCATTCCGCTCTGTTTTATGGCACGTCTTACCCGAAGACATAACTCAAACGATCTGAGGCACCAGAAAGCAATGAAAAGCTTAGCAAAACAATACAAAAATGGAAAATGTTGTGCTTGCAAACAAAACCGAGGCGATTCAAGCCTTCCAAACAACTGCATAGAATACTATTATTTAGTATATGGCCATTGCCCAAAACATCCAACTGCCCATAGCTTTCTTCTTCTGGAGCGTCATGCGCAGCTTCTAGGTCAGAACTATTTTTCATTCCAAAGTCTTGAAAACTAATATCTAACAGAATTCCCTTATTTCCCCTTGCTTAGCAGAAAATCGCATCAGGATGGAGTCAGCAGGACTGCTCCTAACCCACTCTATGGAAAAAAAAAAAAAAAAAAGGTATCTTACCGCTGCTCTGTGTAGAGTTACTCCAAATTTAGAACGCATGACACTTTGAATATAACTCGACTCCAGAAGACTGACAGTACCTGCTCCAGCCTTGTCCTCAAAATATACACGACTGTACGCTTCTGGCGATATAGAGAGAGGCAGCCTCCAGCTGGCAGAAGTTGTTTTTGCTATACTGATGGAGAAGTGACAATATGCAGCAGCTGGGAGTCTCCCCAGTCATTTATCTCTGAATTTCAATGAATATTTGATCTGTAAAATACGCTCTTCTCAATCCGACTCACAAACTGTTTTTTTTTTGTTGTTGTTGGTTTTTTTTTTGCCTCTGTACTAACACTCTGCAAATTTGCGAACAGGGTGGCAGATTTCCAACGCTAATTCCCATTATGTGCCACCTAAAAACACCAGATAATCCTCTGTTATTCCTGGCTTGCAAGAAACATGCAAGATCTCCAGTCACAGAGCAGGTCTTCCACAGCATGTGTAGGGCACTGCTCTGAATGGCTTGAAATCCTAGTAAGAGATCACTGGCTGCTGGCTAAAGCGAGAGGGGAAAACAAGGGTGCTAAATTAGTCTTCCATGCTATCGGAGAGGCTCGGTGCTTACAAGAGAGGTTCTTGCTTTGCACGATCACCTGAGAAGCCAAGTCAGCCTCTGAGCTGACCAGCTACCTGAGCCAGGAGATGCTACTGACTGAAAGTAAATCATAGAATCATCAAGGTTGCAAGGGACCTTTGGAGATCATCTAGTCGAACCCTCCTGCACACGCATGTGTGCACAGAGCACGTGGCTCAGGACTGCGTCTAAGCGGGTTTGGAAGATCTCCAGAGAAGGAGACTCCACAGCCTCCCTGGGCAGCCTGTGCCAGTGCTAAACGGGCCACGGTGTCAGAATGCTGCTTGCCTATTAGTTGGGTGCAATGCTTGTAGGCACCACAGGAATGGAGAGTTTCTCTGAGCTTATTTTGCAGGTTTAGCAAGAAGAGCTGTGCACGTGCTGGAGACATCACCTGCGGGTGCCCTTCCCATCTTCGGACAGTTGTCACTGGAAGTTTACAAGTGACTTTCCTCCTGCTGGGCATAGGTATTTCTGCTGTGGATCAGTTCACACGCAAAAGCTGAACCCTCCAAACTCAAAGGTAGCCCCCAGACAGCAGTAGGACTGTGCACTGGGAAGCGGACATCAGATAGCTAATGGGGTATTTCAAGGCTATTTCACTCATGACTAAGCTGTTTTTGACTTCTTAGGTCTTTTAAATATTCATGGGTGATTTCTCCTTTCACACTGAACTATAAATCACTGCTTGCAAAGCACGGTGCCACAAACTGTGACCAAGGGAGGGAAAAGCGCAGGGAAATCTGAAATCTGTTTTTTTTTGGTGACAATTAGAGGGTTTTTTTTTAATATATTTAGCATTAACTTTGCTGCTTGCCTTCCACCATGCTTTTTTTTTTTTTTTTAATTTACTTAAGAAGCCTGTGCCGCCTACAGTGAAGAGTACGAAGCCCTTCCTGAAACAGGCAATTTGCAGGAAAGGCTTTGAGGCTCTTCATGAAGATCTGTGGTGCAGCAGGGATCAGATACAGCTACCAGGTGAGCAGCTGAAAGCCTCCCAACACACACACGGGCCCCACTTTGCACTCCTCAGCTAAAAGAAACCAGGTGCGACAGCATTGCTCTTCCTTTCTAGAAACATGCCTAGTTTTCAGCGCTCTTGCTGGCAGGTTTCTTCAGGGCTACCGAAAACTCTCACCCTGGCACCACCTACGCTTCTGCCTTACTGCTCCCAGTGAGCTCCCAGTGCCCACACTCATGCATGGGGAGGCAGGTATGTGCGGAAGGAAAAAGGAGGGATGGAGAGATGTGGTTAGGAGCAATTTGCCACCAGTTTCAAGGCCCAGTGAAGAGCTGAGCTGTTCTTGTCAATGTCAACACTCACTGAGAGTGCTGAAGCACTTGTAAACCCAGCGGGGAGGAGACAAGCAAGCAAGCTCTGCACTAAAAGAGTAAAGCAGGACCTGATTGCTCCTAAACATTGCCGAGGCCTGTGTTATGTGTCTCATAGCACGGTCCTAACCTTGAAGTAGAAAGAAACGTGCTGCAGAATCACCCAGGAGAGGTTTCTGCCAGACATCATTCTGGGGGCAGCGCAGGCTGCATGCTTTTAAGTGACCTCCTTTTCTGCATAGTCTCTGCCCAGGACGTTTCCCAAGTATTCACATCACCTCCTGAGACCACATATGCACAACCTTGCTTGTGAGTCCTGTTTCCATCCACTGTTAGGAAACGTAACACAGCACTGTCCGTGGAAAACCGCAGGCCTGGAGGTGAGGTGCAAAAGAACGTGAAAAATGTATGTGCCTATCACTTTCCTTGAATAAGATGACCAGGAGTGAAGCTTAAAAAAACAAAACAAAACAAATAAAAAAACCCCCACAAAGAACAAGGCAACCGGGATGCACTCATTCTGGTGCAGAGTCAGCAGATGTGCTGGGGAGGCACAGGCAGAAGAGGGTGACAGATCTGTGCAGCTGTCACAGCTACTGAGCAAGGTGCTCCTGTTTCTCTGCTTCCCTTTTTCAGACAAAGAAAGAGCTGACAGGAGCTATTGTGCTTGTTGCTCCTTTCTCCCCAAACTAGCTAGAGCTTCACATGCCTCTTCCCTCTATCCACCCTTATTTCTCCCTGCAAATATCTGCAGTTCCTTTGTTCCTAGTTCTTCTCTTGGCATCTCCTACCCTGGGTTGGGAAGCGAGCCCCCCTATTTCCCAAGCGTGTGCTGCCTAGCTTGATCCACGGCCTCCTCATTTCTCTAACTTTGTCCACAACTTGTTCCACCTGAGCTTCAATTTTTGGCTTCAGGCCCTGTGTGGGGAGAGAGAATTGGCTTCAATTTTGGGGAGAGCAAAATACCAACCAGTTACAGGCCTCAGGGAAAGAGGCACAACAGTGCACATCCAGCCAGCTGCCAGTGTCATTTGCTCAGCTGGAAAACTCGGAGGTGGGGATTAACAGGAGTAAGAGCTGAGGTGGAATGTTCTTTCCAGTGAAAACTCCTTTTGTTAGGAAGAGCTGACTTGCTGCATTTGGAACATTTTTTGTCTTCATTTGGAGAAAGCAGGAAGGCAGCTTGGGATTGCAGCCTTTGGAATAAGGGGGAGATGGCATGCATAGCCATGGTGAAAAATACCTTATGTCATGCTCTTTTTCTCCCAAAATGAGAATGAACCCCCTTTCCCTGACCTGCAAGGGGTTATGTTTGTTAATGGGCTCAGTTGTGGGGAAAAGGGCCTGGAAAGGACTGGGAAGGTCTGGCTTTTCTTCGAGTGCAGAGCTGGAAGACCTTATTTTTGTCATGCTGATGCAGAACCCTGAGCAACCTCACAGCATGTGGGTGTCTCCTTCTCAAACCCACAGCCAGGGGGCTCCACCACCAGCAATCTCCTTACCCAATCCCCCTCCAGGTTTCCTGCCTGCCGACAGAGGTGTCACCACATATCTCCAGAGGCCATGATTTTGAGCCCAGAGGAAGAATGGAAAATGAGAGCAAACCTAGTCTGTTTTTGTCACGTGTAAATCCCCCAGGGCTGTTCTCCAACAACAGCATGGGAGTCTCTGCAGATGCAGCGCAGGACTTCTCAAAAGAAAAGCTAAAGGTAACCGTGTGGAGCTGCTCTGAGAAGGCACTTTAATTGCCTTTGACGCTGCAGCCTAACTTCATTAAGCTCCAGGCAGATGACTCACAGTAGCAGGCTGTGCTGGTGAAGGGAACGCAGCGGGATGAGGGGAAGGAAGGCAGCATTTCGGAATCAGAAAATGTCTCTGTTGTGCATGGATCTGCCTCACCTCTGGCCTTCAGCTGAACTCGGATGGTAGCTGCTCAGAGACGCTCTCAGTGACTGCAAGATGCTCAGCAAGATCCAGAGTGTCTCGATTCCATTGAAAAGAAAACAGCTGAAGTTTCCTCAGGAGGCCGTGAATGCCCTCAAAGCTAGACTTAATTCCAAAAAATAGAAAATGGCTCTATCATCCCCAGTGCTCCACCATTTACTCTAGTCCCACATTCACTGGATGATCTCCTTAGGTTACTAGAGTAACATCAGCATGTGTAAGGGAAGGGAATGTCTCTGCTGTATGGACGTATACGGCAGAAGCAGGAAGAGGAAGCCTGAAACAGGAACAATGCATCTGGTGTCAAGAGGAATGGAGCAGACTTTCCATCCGTGCTTCATTTTTCTAGCCTGTGGTGCAAGCCCCCATTGCTGTGGATCTCCACACTAACTACTGCAAGTGTGGCTGGTGCCCTGGAAGGCTCCTGTGACTCCACTTGTACGTGCAGAAGCTCACTTCACATAGACTGCCCCTTTCTTTGCAACAGTCACCATATGCCAAAAGAGCTCAGGCCTCGCTAAAACCACCCTGGCAAGACGACTCAGAGGCGACCTCGCTTGAAGACTTGTCTATGAACGTGGGAATTTCTAACCACAGGGATGTGCAATTATTGTTGTTACTTGAAATATTCCTGAGTTGTGACACAGGCCCTCCTGGCAAGACCGCACTGGGAAAACTGTGTGTGGTGTCAGCCACATGCCCAAGTGGACACAATGTGTATCCTAGCATGCTTGTTTGTTTAAATATAGCATATCTTTCTTTAAATAACGTAACTTTTTCTCATCAGCTCATCTTCCAGGGCTGCTACTTACACTCTTCTATAACGATATAACAAACATACACTATGAATGCAAGAGAAAAATTTCTAAGTGATAGTGAAATAGTGCCATTTGAAATAATGAGTTATCTTAATGACTTTACAACACCATACATTAATGAGGATCTCTGTCTCCTCACTGCAAAGTAAGTAGTTGGTAGTTATGTCCTGAAAATTATCATATTCTAAAAAATTATCAGATATTTGCCTGAATCGTAGAATTTCTGTGACAGAACATGGTCCTGAAAACAGTTACTGCACAATATGTTTGCAGATAACTTTGCCAAAGGACTGAAAAAGCTGCCTGCTATGGTGTTCATCATTAATTGCCAATTCTTAAAAAAAAAGATCTTGAGCAGCATGGTCATGGCACTTTATGGCACCCTACATCTTTAACCACTTAATTGGAATACCTCTAATATCTAATGAATGCAAAGGAGTCTGTAGTGGCTGTTGCTGTGCAGGCCTAGTGGTATCTACAGGAGGAAGCGTTTATTTTCATTAACTGATTTTTTTATTAGGGCCCATCTACTTTTTTTTTCTGCAAAGATTATAGAGCAGCAGCTGCAGCTTTCCACATGAGGTATCCTTGCAATAATATATTTGCTTTCTGAAAGACTAAAAATGCTTTTCCTGTCTCTTTTTGGTTTAGCCTTTCTCCTTTGTGTTTCTATGTCCAGGGTGCTCCTAAGGAAGATGAGGTCAGAAGTCCTTCTGGAGAACTCCTGCACACCTAGCCATATGAAATAGCAACTCCCATAATAAACTTGGGAGTGGGAGAAGTGTCAAATTTTACCAAGTTAGTTTTGGTCATTATTTTTTTTTTTTCCTGAGCAGGACCTGATCACGTTGTTATGTTTAAATCTTGAATTTAGTGCAAGTGAGAATTACAAAGGCAATTACAAAGGCATCCTTGACAAGGGATTTCCAAGAAACCAGGCAGACTTCTTTGCATCTTTTCTAAAGCATTTTACATTCCCCTTTCTGGTGACCCAGAGTTAGTCCTCTCTACTAGTTTGTTCTCATATTCAATGCACTTAGTAAATGAGGGCACTGTGGTAACAGCTTTTTAGAAAAGGAAACAAAAAAACCGCCACCAAGCACGAAAGAATGGGTTCACTTTTTCTACAGCAGCATCCTATGAAGAACAGCATTTACCAAGGCACCCTCATTTCAATTGCAAATCCTAAATGTGGCAAGTTTTTAAAGTGGGTGTGAGATTGCACATTTAAATGTGAGCTGGGTTAAAGCTGCTGTAAAACTGGTACTATTATCCTCTTGACACCTTCACTAGATTCGTAAGTGTTAGTGTGGCTAGGGAGGGTGAAAGACTCCTCCTGTTTATGGGACCCCCAGGTTTCATCACCACATTTATAATCACGATGCTCCTCAGCCGGGAACGATGGTGCCCTCTGGTCCCTGCAGTTCACAGACCCCTTGTAGACTTATTACAGGATGCACCCTCCGGTTTCTGGCATTATTCTGCTTTTTAGCACATATCTCTGTAACCACGACCAAAGAAACCACACATGCGGAGGAAATGGCTGTGCAATTAAGATTTTGTGCCGTGCTGGACAGGAGACCTGAGCTTTACCCCTAGCTCTCCCGCATGCCTCCAGTGTAGCATAAGCAAGCTGGTCTGTTCTCAGATTTGGCCACTAATCCCCTTTCACTCATTTTGTGACAGCTGGGGCCAAATACGGTGTCTTCTGATATGCCATCAACAGGGACTGGATAGGGAATGGATGAATCCAAAAGCTCAAGCCCTGAGTATGCACAAGAGAGGCTCTTAGAAGACTGGAGCAAAATTACAAGTGATTGCACAAGGTTCATGGTCTTCTAGAGGTGGATAAAGGAACATCCCCCAGTGTTACAGAGGAGGCCACACTTAGCAGCTAGGTTGGTTGGGTTGTGTTGGGTTGTGTCTTCTCTTTCAGACCTACAGGCTCAATGCATCACTGCAGGTACCATGGGAGACTCTCAGCTGAGACCCTCTGCATCAACCATTGCGTAATTTGGCCAAAAAATCCTTTTGGAAATCACACATAAGCAGGCGATTGACACAAAGTGGTTTATGATGTGACTCATGCTTTCTGAAAAAGCATCCCCAAAACAGTTTTTCTGCTTAAAAACGATTATAATCTGTCTATTACAGCATGCTATGCAAAAGGGCACAAGTGTTCCACATTTCCGTCATTTGTCACACATTGCTATGGCCTGTGTCACACACTGGCAAAACTGTAAAGGTTGAGAAGTTTGGTTATGGTCTGTGAGAGTGGGAATGACTAGTAGAAAGTATCTTCATGAAAACGGAATTTGAAAAACTGGAGCAACAGACTGGAAAATACTGAGATGCTGCTCAGAGGGGACATGTGAGCAGGATGAGTCAACCTCATATACACAAGCCTTGGAAAGGACATCAGCGTCGTCATGGATCATAAACAACGGGAATCAACAAAGCCATGTGAAAAGCCCGTTCCGTGTTGGGCTGTGCTCCTCAGCCTCACCTGAGGCTGTTCTTTAAAGCAGGAAGATGAGGACAACGTGAGGAGAGTCCAGAAGACAGCACCCAGCACCCTAAACATGAGCTCTGGTGAAGTGAATAACCCCAAGGCCAAAAATGCTTCAACAGAGCAAGAGAAACGGTGCACGGTGAAACTTCAGATTGCTCCTCTGGCTTGAGCAGCATAGGGGTGCAATTCCTACCTGACTATCCTTGTAATAGGTTACTAAGCACCATGTTCTGATGTTCTGATGTTGCTGGGGTATGGAAATTCCCTACTGATGTGAGATACATTTGCTTTGGATTTACCCTTTTTTGATTCAAATTCAAAGTCAGCTCTGAACATGGGAGAGGTTAACCTTTCAGCAGGCTGCTCCTTTTCAAAAAGTGGTTATTTGGACAGACAACCTGCTTCGAGGTCCTTCTGGTAAGAAGGATATTAATTAAATTAGTCTTGAGTCAATAGCTCTCCTTAACCTTTAACTCTTACGCTAAGAGCACTAATGCTAAGCAATAGATCAAAAGGAGCTCAGTTTTAAGAGTATGTTTATAATGAGAGTGTGGCTTAATTTTTAGCAAAAAAAAACCCTACCATTCTGCTTGGGGCAGCTGATAAAACCATTTGGTTGACTCTGATCTACTTTACAGACTCAGGAGAGGGAGGGATGCTATATTCAGCAGATATGACCTTCTGTGCATTGCAGGACATACAACTCTTGAGAGAGCAGAGGAATTAGTGAGGAGACAAAAACACCCCTATGCTGCATTTGGCAAAATATTCTGTCTTTAGGTCATGTTGTGTGTATGTCTGCATGTATATGCACATAAAAGCATGTGTTTTTCCATTGGGAAGACGGGAAAGCAAAATTCACGATAAAGCAACCTAGTGTTATTTGGAGGGTGCCGGATGTTTATTGCTGGGGATAGAATTGTCTTTTCCTATAGGAAAAAGAACTATTAGTGGAGGAATTCCAGAAAGTTTCAAAAATTATGCTATGTGTTTCTGAAACAATCTAGAGGTTTTTAGACATGTGTAGTATCACCCAGAAATTCCATCAGTAATATGTATGGATCTGTTTACATTTGTATTCAGCCAGATTGGAGACTTTGTGGAACAAGAAAAGATATTTAAAGAAAAAGAGTATGAGAAATCTGTCCTGAAGAGCTTGCCATAAAATGAAATGGATTAAAATATATCTTATCATAACTAAAAAAAAAAAAAAAATCTATTAAAATCTAGATTTACGAAAATGATGCCAAGATTTGGAGATTGTGTTCTCAATAAAGTTTATACAGTCTGTCTTGCCAAACCTAAATGTTCAAAAATTATGAAACAGACATGAAAATCAAAGATTGCTTTAAAATGATACATGATGTTTTGGCCCTGGATTTTTGAGCTTTAACCACACACATTTTCAAGGTTATTTTTGCAGTTATCACAAGTAGAAATTGGTGAAAAAGGAAAATTAAAAAAATAGAAGAAAGGAAGGATAGATTTTTCAGTAGTATCAGGGGTCAAGGGGCTGAGACTTTTGAGGGGAGCTCTGCGTACTGACACAGCCATGGTGACAGCAGCAGAGTTGGTCCGTGCAGAACAGTGGCAGTACCTGGATGGATTTTACTAGACACTCTCCATCTCCTTATCACTTGAGTGCTGCACTAGGAGGAGATCTGACTTGGGTACAAATGACTTTTTAGACAGTTGGCCTGCCTGCCTATTTCTCCGAGGCAGTTTCTGTGACAAAGCATGTATCTCCGAAGAACAGCTATCTTAATTAACACTTGCAGACCTTTAGTCGATATTCATTAGCAGTTTTTGACGGCAGCTGACCAAACCAGGGACACCATCCAACCGATGGCTTACAGACCCTACACCGCTTGAATTCACAAAAGCAGGAGGCATCACCAGCTATCGCCTGAACAGATGCTGGGGGAAAAATGTGCTAGCGCAGCAGGTTCCGTGGCCCTTCCAGCCTCATTCCTGCTGATGGGGAGGCAAGGGAAAGCACGGATGGACTCTGTTTTCTAACCGGCTCCTGTTCTGCCTGATCAGGGAGAGCTTTAATGCAGGCTAGCATCAGCAGAAAGGGTTTTTCAGGGACAACACAACCTTTCTCCAGCACACAGACGCTTTCCCAGGTGTTTGAACACCTAAGTACTGCGCTTGACACATAATGGGCTTTGCTGAAAGAGCCCAAGTCCCCTTTGGAATACAAAAACAAACAAACAAACAAACAAAAACACCCTTGCATTTAAGCAGCCTCCCTCTCCCCCGCCTCCTATACAGCTTTAGGTTGAAAGAGGGAACACATGCACCAGCACACGGTCATTTCTACAGTTTGGTCTGCCACCACCAGACTCTTGCAGCTTGCTGGAGAAGGAGGCTGCATCGCCTGTAGGTGAGCGTGATGCTCTTGGTATCAACCTCGGTACCTGCCTCAGAGGGGAGCGTTTGCTGGAGATGGTTTCTCTTCACTCATGCAAAATCTGCCGGGATGTTCTCACTGGTGCATGGCTTGTGGGTCAGCAGGGGGAAGGGGGAAGGCAGCAACCCCGGTGTGTTGCAGTTCTCACGTTACACAGCCCTAATTAACAGTTGCCACACAGAAAGGGCTGGCAGCTGTGCTGTTGTTTTTATGGAGCACAATTAACGCCTGGTCCAGCAGGCCATGCCCAGCTGATGCAGCCCTGGGACAGCTTTCCCTTCCCTCTTTGCATGCCCGTAAGGGATAATTGCAAACCAAGCCCACAGCCAGGCTGTGCAGGAGACTTCCAGCACTGTCAGAAAGCAGGTTTTTGTTAGGCAGGCATCTGAATCAGCACACGCTGCTTCTCCTGATGCTCAAACCTACTGATTTCTGCTCTGCACCTCCTAATCCATGTATGGTCCTGAGCTCCAAACCAAAGACTGATTTTCTCCCTTTCCAGTGCCACAACAAGACATGCAAATGCCTAATTTACCTTTTGTTAATGTTTTGTCCAGTGCCAGTGCCTGTCAGTGTCTGCCCAAAGTATTTATGTCCCACTAGGTTGTCCCAAAGATGAGTTGTTGTCACCATCAACCCCCACATGCCCTAGGCCAAAGGAGGGTCTATGCTGTGGGAGCACATGGGAGGCGGTTAATTTTGACTGTGTAAGCAGCAGCTTTCGTAAATCACTGCAGCTCTGGCAGCCACAGCTGGGAAAAAGGAGCAATAACAGAGATGTCCTGGCCCAGCAGTCTTAGGCTGCGTCTCTTGACCGGCTTTTGACTTGGTCATGTTGCTTTCCCCTTCAACCCTTTGTCTCCCCTGACTATGCAGACAACAACCCCTTAATGGAAGGCTTTGCCTCTTATCTCAGCTTGCCTGTGCAGCACGTTAAAGCCTCAAGACGCATCTTGCAATGCTAATAATAATAAATATTCAACAGCAAGCTATTAACAAGATCTGACATGTTATGCCGACCTAAAACAGAAGACAAAAGGAACCATGGATACATGCATCATTCCCAGTTCTTGTTTTGCTGTGGTTTGTCTCTTTACAGTCTTATAAAAGACTACGATTAGGGCCAAAGTTGTGCTCAAAAAACAGAGGGAACACCTGCATCACCTGGATGGTGCAATGCCCAAGGCTTGAGAGCCTGGTCACTTATGATTATGGCTGGATTTTGTCCACAGCAGTTTCCTTCAGCATTTTCCTGTCCTAAAGTGCAAGACTGGCAAAGAAATTATGCAGGGGCACCAGGTTATAGGTGCAATTTAACCTCCTTGTTCTCTACTGATCCATTTCTCTGGTGAGTGATGGCACAGTCTGCTACCTTTTTTATAAGTCATTCATTCAGCATGGGTCAACCCCATCCCAGTGATGGGATTTAAGCATTACCCGTGTTCTGGTGGACCAGCAGTGTGAGCTGATGCACACTGATAAAGCCTGGGAAACATGTTGCGATCAGATGGACACATCTGCTATTCCAAGGAGGCAGACACAAAGATTTTCTGCCATGCCAGCCCTAAGAAAACAGCCTGCTGCTACACTGCATAGTGCAGTGTGTCCCTCAAAACAGCCCTACTGCCCAGTGCAACATCCATCCTTTCCTAGATGCCCAAGGGCTGCCTGGCTTCCATCCTGGCTGCCCCACGCTCCTGAGCTTGCAAGAGCTCCATTCGCAAGCTCTGGAGAGACCCCGCACTGCAGGAATGACAAAGCAGGAGCTATGCAGACAAATGCATTTTATGAGAAGCAATTACAGAGCTGAGCAGGCCTCAGCGAAAGGAACTGAGTAAAACATTGAAAGGCCTGCTGTAACTGTCGTTTTGAGAGAAACGGTATGGCTTCTGCCCCTGCCAAATTGTTTAATTTTCCCTAAAATTGGCAACACACTGGAAAGGGAAGTGGGAGGCTGTACGAGAATCCTCATTTACTCAAGAGCTCTCTATCTATCTCTGGAGATTTATTAAACCTTATGGCTTTTCTCTGCTAATGTCTTATGCGCTCGAAGAGCCATTTTTTGGTTAGAATAAGTGATGGCCTCATCCGCCATGGCAAGAGCAGGCTCCAAAGGACCTGACTGAATTGTGCCACAAAAGATGAAATAACGTGGCATTTCTTTTGAAGCAAAAGCAAAACTAGTTACACTCGGCGTCCATGGTCTTTCATTTAGCATAAAAAAGAAGGATGTATAATAGATGATCCCCTGGAAATATAGTTCTCCCAGCTCTTAGTTGGAATTGGGCAAGTCTCATACATTAACAGCAGTCAAGATTATCCTATTTAATCTCCATAACGATACAGGAATTTTAGCCCTGTAAAAAGCAATGGCAGCTTCCCCCTTTCCCATAATAAAGACTTTAAATCTGCAAATGAAAGGAGGTCTTAGCCATGTCCCATGGCAATAGATAAAGAGCCTTTAGCTTCCCTGTCATTCTCTATAAGTGTCAGATAACCAGGATGTGATATAAGGCATTGCGTTTATGAAACAATATACCTCTGAAACATTTCAGGGTTCAAGGGACCTCCTAAAAACAAAGTGCCTAGGAAATACAAAGTGGATTAGGGTAGTTAGAGACAGACAGTCTGTCGCAAATGTCAGTGACAACTACAGCACAAAAAGCCTTGTTTACTACAGATGTTTTTGGTTTTGGGTTGTTGAATCTCTAAGGAAAGGCCAAAGGATGGGGCCATATACCTTATAAGGCCACCACCCACAACATCCTGAATCCATGTTTCTCAATTATTTTCCAAATATTAGGATTTAATACCTGTAAAAGTCCACACTAATCCCAGAGATGATCCCAGCAAAGTAAATGAAAACAGGTGCTTGGATGCTCCAGAGTGTTTGTGAAAGGCTTAGCATTCTGGTCTAAAACTGTATCTTCATTAAACAGGCATTAACACACGCAGGCATTCTACTGTAGAAGAAACCACTGACAAATAAGTATTTTTCCTCCTTCCTGATTTTGATCCTTTTGAGAAATCAACCCACTGCGATACCCTACCACTTTATCTGAAATGTTGAAAATGGTCTACATTGTGTTTCATTTCTGCCTGATGCAAACAAAAAACAGATGTGTTGCATGGCAGAGCATCAGCTTGGCTGCTACTCATTTGCAAGCCAAAAAATCCTTTATTTGTTTCATTTCTAAGAGGTGTGCAATATGTCGCCTAGTCCCTTGTGCACTGCACAGACTATGCACCCTCCCTGCTAACAAAAGATGCTGAGGAGAAGCCTCAAAGTTACTGTTTCCCTGCCTTAAAATAGCTTATGCATTTGTATTTTCCAAAGACTCGGTGGGGTGCGGGAGAGACATGGCTCATGACCTAATAAAGATGTAGAGGCCAGGAAAACAAGTGAAAACTACCACATCCTGACTCTGAGGAGCTAACTACATTGCTCTAGTTAGACTGCAGACAAGCATCATGATTCCCCTCAACAATTCCCAACCTGTAAGGCAGGCTGACAGCAAAAGTTGGTCACAAATGAGATGCTGTGCAGCATACGGAGGTGGTGACCCACAGGCATGGTGGGAGGCTGTGTGGCTTTACCAGGGGAAGGGCACAGACCAGCAGAGCCCTTTCCCTCTTGGAACATCTCTTGAAGCCACACACTCAGGTCCAGCTCTGTGCCAGCCTCTGCTGTAGCTGGAAGTAGCTAGAACCTGGATGTTCACTGATGGGAGGCTACGCTCATCATATGGGAACGCTCAGAAACCCTGCTCCGAGGCTGGGCTCTTGGAGATGGGAAAGCCACTGGTCCATTCACTTACTTGTTTAGCCATGCCAATATCCCTCAACAACTCCACCATCACTGATGCTTGGACAGTGGAGCAGAGGACCTGGCTGTCCTACTGAGGGCTGCTGTCTTTTGGAGACTGTGCAAAAGTGAGTGCTCCTGAAGAAGTAGGATCTCAGAGTGTACAAGGATATATGGAAAGTCTGTGTCCCTTCGGTAGACATCATGTGCTCTGCTTCCGGTTGTTTCCCTGCAGTTTCACACTAGAAGTTTTCCATGAGGACTATTCAGTGTTAAGATGAGCTCTCAAGTGTTGTTATTGTGTCCTGCCCTCACCCTGGATCAGCAGAGCAGTTTGGATCACGGCTGAAAACATGTTAGAGTCTTCTGTAAATGGCATCATGTCAGAACTGCATTCAGATCTAAAAAAGGCACAATTTCCTGGGGTGACCTAGCAATTGGTCACACACAGAGTTTAATATAGGAAATTTCATCACAAGGAAACCTTCTTCAGCCCTTCTTCCTCAGGTGCAAGCCTGAGAGTGGCCCAGTCCCAAGCTGTTGGGCTCTGCACTAAGCCTTCTACCTGTAACAAATTCTGTATTAACATTGGCATTTTCCACTCTGAAGCAATGGTATTAACCTACTCAAGAGCTGATTTCACGCAGGACACTGGGAATAAAGCACATCTAATGTAATCAATCTTGCCTTTCTAACTGAGGCCGTGCTTGAGGTACTTTCTGCCAACAGCAGCAGCTAAACAGAACTGATATGTACAGTATCCCTGCTGCAGAGAAAAGCAAACTGGCAGAAGAAAGGGTTGTTCCTGGCTTCATTTCCCCACCTACACAGCAGAAGGCAGAGCTGTTTTGAGCCAGACAATTATCCTCAATTTTTAAAAGTAATGACAATAGTCAAGGACAAAACTAAAAAATATTTCTGGGCAGGGCTGACAAGCAAAGAGTTTTTTTTCTTTTTTTTTTTTTCTGCCAAAGGGATTACAGACAGACCTATCAGTCCCCTATCAGTCATGTAATAACACCCAGAGAGCTTTTATGTGCCCTCCTCTCCTATGTAGCCTTCTGCCCCTCCTGAATGGGCATGAACGGGCAAGGGCCTGAGACCTGAACCCAGCTGTGCACGTGGCTGCAGAAAAAGCAGCTGTGGAGGTAGATGACCTTCAAAATGACCAGATGATTTTATGTATTTACATGCAAACATAGTAAAGATTGGGAAATAAACAACTGATTTCTATAAGGAAACAAAAACAGAGAGCAGAAACCAACCCAACCAAACAAACAAATCCTGCAGCTGGTTGGGGTTCAGCCAAAGGGAACAACATGCAGTTGACATCCAAAGCTCTCAACCTTGGGAAACGTGATCCCCAAACTTTGGCTAAGTTGCCTTAAATGTGTTTTTATAAAATGTCAATGAACTGCAGCTTTACTGTTTTTGTTGTTTTTTTTTCTAAACAAAGCTGTTAGCAAATAATCTCTGACATTCATTGAAGCAATGGCAGAGAAACAGCCTAACTAGAAATGTCAAGATCTAATTTCGTTTATATTTATTTTGTCCATTGCTAGCAATAAATGCTAGAAACGTTGATGCTCAGAGGCTGTGAATTTACCAAGGAAGGCTAAACATTTGTAAACTGACATCTACAATGTTGTTATTGACTCATTCTCCATAAAATGGGGCTGATAGGTATAATTCCTTAATGCTCTCACAGGATTGTAAGGGATATGAGTGCAGGCTCGTGTCAAAATGAGTGTACGGTTTCACTTGATGCCATGTGAACTGGGGTCCTACTGAGGTTCTTCAGACCTCACCGCATCAGTCCAGGGTAATGGTGCAAACAAAATCATCGTTGTGTCTGCAGCAGTATCTTTCTTTTCTGCGCTGCAGGCACTAGCAAGGCTGAACAATCCCACACCCGTTGACTTGTGAAGTATTCACTATATCATGCGTTCGTACAGCCCGGCTCGTGGATGTCTCTCCCATTCCCCACAGGCATGAGCTCTCCAGGATCCTGGTAGCATTTAGCATGCAGCCCAAGGGGCTTGTGCTGCAGTGACATTTCAATCACAGCCACCATTTCCCCCCTAAACTGAAGCCCATTAGCTTCTAAACTAAGCTACTTCCCGGCGTTCGGCTGAAGGAAGCACTTTGTTGGAAGTATAATCAATCTTACCACAAAACTCTGCCTGGTACTCTCTCAGGTGATTAAACAGTCACCAGGGAGAAAAATGACACAATTCAAAGGGTTGCTCTTAACTGAGCTAGGACATAAAAAATGAAAAGTGTCACTATATTACTGCGGCTCCCTTACATCATCGCCCCCAAATGAGAGCCACGAAGTGCAGCCCCCGCCGTGGCGCACTCATGCATAATTCAGAGCATGAACCGCCCTCGGGAGCAGATCCCCGGGCCCGAGCCTGCCGAGTGCGGCAAGCAGCACGTGCCTCGAGGCTTCGCAAGCGGAGGCCACGGCGGAAGAGCAATCCGAAGTTGGAATCACGCACGGGAAGTCACAAACTGCCAACTTTGCTAGCAAGCGGACCGACGGCCTCCCCAGAAATCCTGTGCACATTTGTGGATTTGCCGTCCTTCTGCTAGATAATCTTCTCATGCTTTATCTATATTCACTGTATGGGCTACCCGCAACACTGGAACACAATACGCTTTTAAATAGTGGAACAAATCTTAGATTTCATATGGTCATTCCAAAGTTTCTTCTCTTTTTACATACGACCATGGAGAGGTCCAGCTGCTCCTGGAAGGGGAAAGAGCAGTTTTCATCCTAAACCATCACTATATAAACTGAATGTCAGTGTAGACGAACTGTCCATGAGTTTTCAGTGCACCTGAGAGTCAGCATGCAGGAAGAGACCTGCTTCAAATATTCCTCGTAAGCTTTAATAAATCTGCATTCACCCACAGTCACAGCATGGGATCTGAATTTGCTGAAGCTTCTCTCTTCTCACCAGTCACCCTGGGTAGCAAGATACCATGGTGCATGGTGCATGTCTGGCAGCAGTAGCTGGGACAGTTGCCTTGCGCTGTGTTTGAGATCAGCTAACAAAGCAAAGAGAAGAAAAATCCAGCAGTTAAATGTCCTAAAAAATGCCTTAAAAAAAAAAAAAGTTTCATTTCATCTGTAAATTATCTAACTGAAGCTCCTTGTCAGATGATCGTGCTTTCCCTCGCTAGATCTGCACACCCAAAATTCTCTGTTGTGATATGCCTAACCCAAATTCACGGTCAAGTAATTTGTCTAAACTTTCTCTACTAAGATTTTTAAGTCTTCCTCTGCAAGGCAAGATGCAGTGGCAAGATTTCCATGATTTAAACAACATTTGTAAGCTCTATAAAAAAAACCAAAAACCAAACAACAACTACAACAAAAAACTCAGTCTCTTAAGTCAGCATTTTGGATTAATTTTCAGCGATATTTTGTCATTATGCCATCACTACCCATTTACAAAGCAGAGTAACATGTGCAAATTACAATATGAATGAAATGCAAATTCACACCTGACAGTAGCCCCAGGTACACCGCTTTGTCAAATGAGCACATATTAGCATCCTGAAAGTGTCAGCAACAGCCCCAAGAAATGACAGACATTACAGTGCTTTGCTAATCTACACTAAGAGAATAAACAAATATTACTCTGCAGCTTGGGGAACCTGCTAGCTCTCTGCTAAGGGCAACTCCAGCTGGATATCAAATTTTTCTTTGAATTCTGGCATATAAATATGATATACGTGTTGGATATCAGTCCTGTTCAAAAGGCGAACAGAGTATTCTCCTGTTTTCTTTGACTTCATCCCTATACAACCTCAAGCTCCCCTCCCCTTGCCTCGTTTCTGCCCAGCTAAGTGGCTTAAGGGAATTGATACTTCCTCTGATTCACAGCTAATAATTCTGCTTCCTGAGCTTGTAACTAGTTATCTGTATGCACTTACAGGGCATGTTTTTTTAATCCCTCCTCCAAATTTGGAGATGGAGAAACTGCAAACACTAAACAGTCGATTAGCAGCAATTAGGAAAATTACAGGGTTGCCTGAAAAGCTACTGATCTGAGAGATCTCCGTTAATCTCCCAGCATGGTGAATTCAAACGCTTGATGCTAGCGAGCAACAACCAGACCATTTCCATGAGCCTTTACATGTTTAAAGCCAGCCTATCTTTTGGGTATAGTCCATTTTGTAGAGCTAAAGCAGAATTTTGTGATATCTTTCCATTAATTGACTCTGAAAAACAGATGCTGCATGCTAATTCATTGATTGTCTTTTTGATCCTGAAACACGGCCTTTCTTTCCACACAAACAGAATACAAGTTCAAATGGCCATACATGACAAAAATTGTATAGCTAAATGAGTTATGAATAGCAAAAATTGTTATTGATAACCTGCAAAACTTGTTAATGTGATTATTGAAGTCCCCAGAAAATAGGATGACTGGGTAGAGCTTTGTGTGGCAATGGCTGGAGTACAGCAAGACCTTCTGAACAAGCGACAGATGAGAATCCAGTGACAAAGTGCAGCTTTGCAGGATTTAGTGTTCAAGCAGAGCAGAGTGACTCCAAACTTTTGGGAGGCTGGGAATAACAGGGCATAAAGAGCCATTCCTTGGATCCCATCAATGGTGAGGAGCCCATGTCCAGAAGGTGCTAGGCTCAGAGAGTTGTCATAAGTTGCACAAAGTCCACTTGGGGGCCAAGCACTAGTAAGCTACCCCAGGGCTCAATAATGGGTTGAAACTTTTAATCTTCATTAATGACCTGGATGATAGGATAGAGTGCATGCTCAGCCAGTCTGAGG
>VZSV01000074.1:2749748-2759866 GCA_013398735.1 Nothocercus julius | reverse complement strand
CATGTGAAGTGACTGGTAGACCAGATGGATGTGCTGCCATTCAGCAGGGATCTCAACAGGCTGGAGAGATGGCAGAGAGCAACCTCATGAAGTTCCACAGAGGCAAGTGCAAAGTCCAGCACCTGGCAGACATAACCCCATACATCAGTAGAGACTGCAGGCTGAGCTGCTGGAAAGCAGCTCTGTGAGGAAGGGAGCAATGGACAACAAGCTGGTTGTGCCCTTGCAGCAAAAAAGGCCAACACCCTGGTCTGCATTAGAAGTGTTGCCAGCAGGTCAGGGAAGGCAATGCTTCTCACTTCAGCACACTGTGTTCAGTCCTGGGATCCCTAGCACAGAAGAGACATGGAGCTACTGGAGCAAGTCATGTTAATGTCCATGAAGATGGACTTCTCTCATTCAAGGAGATAGTAAGAGAGCTGGGACTGTTTAGTGGGAAAAAGAGTCTGGGGATCTAACCAATGCTTGATGACAGAGAAAAGAAAATGGAGCCACTCTTCTCCATATCCACTATCCAGTGAACAGACAAAAGGCAATGGGCACAAGTCGAAATACAATAGTTCCATCTAACAACAGGAAAAAAAAAACTTCTTTACTGCAAGAGTGATTGAACTCTGGTTGCCCAGAGAGGTTGTGGAGTCTCCATCCTTGAGATATTGAAGTCCTGACTTGACAGTGTTCTGGACGACCTGCTCTAGGTGATCCTGCTCTGAGCAGGGAGGGGATGAACTAGATGATCTCTAGAGGTTTCTTCCAGGCTCAGTTTTTCTGTGACTCTGTGAGAGGCCCTGCCCTGCAGAAGTTCCCTTAGAAGGGCAGCCTTGACAAAGAATATTGCATTCATATGCACCAGCACTAAAGGCACAGAGCAAAACTGCTACTGGACCTCCTGCAAGATCCTAGAGAGGCTGCAAGTACCTAGGGCATTGGAACAGAGATCCTTCTTGCTTTCTTCTGACCAAGAAATTGTCAGACCTTCCCTGCTCTTCTGTGCTTTGCAGATATATCCACTTCTTTAAATTCTCCCAGCACTTTTTTTGGCCATGTTACTATATTCCTCTATTGCTTACAAGTTCAAAAGTCTCTTCAGGACGCTCTGCCAAGACAGAAAGCATCCTCTTGTCATCCTTCTAATCCTGTGCTCTTTGATTTCTAAAATCCTACCACCATATCCCAACAATGACATTATTTTGTTCCTTGATCAGCTCAGACTGTATACAGAAACAATCGTTCTTACATTCCTTTACAGTTCTTGCTGTCATGCTAATATCTAGCTCTTGGAGAGCACTTCTTTTCCATTATTAGGTCAGTATTACCTTCACTGCTAACCATCCAGATGACCAGGAACACTAGTCCCAGCTATCTTGAAAATTATCAACTATTGTGATCCTTTTGATATCATTTTGTACCTGAATTCCCATGTCCTGATAACACAAGCTACCTAGACATCATGAAACTTCATCAAGTTGAGCTCATGCTATAGACTCACCATGACACTAAATCTCAAAGAATCCAACATACAAGCAAAGTGCCTTTAAGTTGGGTTGACCGAAGTGGTATGCAGTCATCAAAATCCTTCCCTCTCACAAATCCATGCCCTGGGGCTTCTGTCAATTTTGGAAGAAAGAAACTGATGTTGGAGGACCTGAGAGGACATGCTGAATGAGGGGTAAACTGTGATCATCCTTGGGCCAAGGATAGGAAAAGTGACAGCAGGACACAGAGGAGAAATCCTTGGGACACTAACAAAAGTGAGGAGAAATACACACTTTAAACTCGTGAGCCAGTTTCCCATTCACTCGGGAAGCCCTCCTCAGGACAACCTTCAGAGCTGGGTCTGGCTGCACAGAACTGGATGGGGAATGGAAAGCTGGAATATCTCCTAAAATGCACACAGCATTGCTGAGGAATGGTGATATTGATTTTTTTTTTCCCTTGACTTGCTGGGGAAAATTGTTACTCCATCTCAGCAAGAAGTGTGTGACCTTGGGGACAAGCCCAAGGGCATTCTGCCCTGACTGATCATCATTACTTATTTCCTGCTTAAAATATTAATCGGACATTAGCTCGAGCTCGTGCATGCTGGTTACTTGTGAACAGTGATGGAGACACTGAAAAGATTTTGGTGACTTTTGTTAGAAGTTTGGACTAGCCCATGTGTAAGCATCATACCAAAATTCAAGCTCAATTTACCTGAAAACGAAGAAAGCGTGAAGGGGGTTGAAATTGAAACTCAAAGACTCAAAACAATTCCCTCCATGGAGGAGATGATGGAGCTCAGCTTGCCTGCCCTGTCAAAAAGACCCTTCCAGAGCTGAGTGGATTACAGCATGTGCACCTTTGTGAAGGGAAAATACAAGGCACAGAAGACCTTCTCAGTCTAGGAGAAAAAAGCCTAAATGAACAAACAGCCAGAAAGCAAAGACAAATTTTCAAAGTCAGAGCAGGCATTCCTATTTAAAAGAGAAAATAGAGCAAGGGACAAGGCAGACACTGTCTTGCTTTCAGTCTTCACACAGTAATTGGTGCATTTATGGTGAAAACTTTGGTCAGGAAGTCTGTATCCTGTGGTCTGTGGACTACAGCATCCTGAGGCTGTACTAGGTCTGGCAGACCTATTAACCAGAGAATCTTCATGCTAGTGAAAATTCAGGCAATTTTGTTCAATCTGAAAAAATGAATTAACTATCCAGATTAAATTACTATAGTGGAAAAGGTAGGTTTCTCTTCTTGAGATCTAGTCTTGGCAGCTTTATACTGACTTCAGTTAGCATCTTAGAATAGTCAAGTTATCTTAAATGAGCTTGGAGTCTTTTTTTTTTTGCATAAAAGAAAGGCTTTTGAACCAGCTTCGTATTCTCCTTTCTCTTTTGATCTGTCTAATCATGTATATTAATTGACTGCTAAAAAATGTAAAATTCAAATCTCTTTCAGGAATTCCATAGCAAAACTGAACTATGTCACGAATCTCACTTAAGATCACAGCTTCATATACTTCCCCCACCAGCATCACGTGACTACCAACCCACTATTGATTTCCTTTCATCTCAAAAACTGAAGCAATATTCATTGCCAAACTAAAAAGCTGTCTGAATTATGAGAACGTGCTGTTGCAGGATAAAGTATAGAGAAAAAAAAAAAAAAAAGGAAAAAGTGGGGGAAGGGGATAGTCAAAGCGTATAAAAGAAAGCTGCATTTACTCTGTGAAAAGGCCTGTATTGCAGTGAGACTTGCATAATAATGTGATATAGAAACAAAGCTAATAGATGGAT
Organism: Nothocercus julius; assembly: GCA_013398735.1. Classification (NCBI taxonomy): domain Eukaryota; kingdom Metazoa; phylum Chordata; class Aves; order Tinamiformes; family Tinamidae; genus Nothocercus; species Nothocercus julius. The sequence goes on along the minus strand of VZSV01000074.1, from coordinate 2,756,594 downwards.
GCCATAATCCCACCGCACTGGTCCAAAGCTGGATGGAGGCTGACCTTGCCTCTGGTTTAGCTTAGAGCAGCCTTGAGACTGTCTGAAATGATGCAGCCGGACACATCCCCCCGGATCTGTTTAGGCCCATCTTCCCCCAGCTAAAACCTTTCCTGTTGTCCTAGTGACTAAGTCTCTAGGGGTGATGTGGGGCAGGAGAATGGACCGGACAAGACCATAAATAACCAGACACATTAGCCTTATAGTGCCCAAAAATAAAGTACAGTGATTTCTCCCTTGCCACTTCCAAGAGCTCTCTAATTGCCAAACAATGGCATCTGAATGTGAACAAGCAGGATGTGATTCACCGTGTCCTGCTCCAGGACACTGGGCTCCCTTCACTAATTATGCTAAGGGTAGCCAGTGTGCCTCCTAAAAGTCACTGGCATGGAGGCAGAGCTTACCTAATGTACCTGGGGAGCACAGGCCCCTGCCAAGAGATTCTCCAAGCCAGCCTACCTCTCTCCAAACCTCGGCATGGTATCTCTGTCCCTCCTGGATTTTATGTGGCCTGGACATAGCCCCAAGCAAGGAGACTCCCTCCTTCACTTTGCAGAGCACCTTGCAATTAAAGAAGCATCTCTGGGTCCAAACAAACCTGAATTCCTCAAAGGAAACAGTACTCAGCCCCAAGGTTCATAAAGCTTTTCCTCCTAACACCACCCCCCCTCTTAGGAGAAACAAGCTTTTTTCTACTAAAAAGTCTTTCACCACCTGCCATGGTATCCTCTGGGGCTGTCTGCCCTTTCCTGACACGATGCCAGAGCTATCTCTGCCCAGGTAGTGTCTGCAGTAGATTGGCATCACATGTGCTCTCCCCAACCAGCTGCCTCATTGCATTGCTATTGATTCTGAGTTGGATTTCTGCAGCAAATCTATTGCATTTCCATTAGCAGGACTGCAAATGATGAAAACGGTCATTTATATCATTCTGGCTCTGCATCACAATTAACCTGCTACTTAGCCTCCTGCAAGCCTTCTCCAAATTCTGCCTTCTCATCTGATGCTGAGAAAGTTCCATGAGGTTTCTCTGTACCCAAAGACCAGACACTGCAAACCTCAGGTCAGCTCTGCTGTGTGTGTTAATCAGCAATGGAGGATCAGGGAACCAAACATTTCACTTATAAGTACAATAGATACTGAAAGACGATAATTTCTGCAGTGAAAATCCAAACCCTGAGCTTTATTATGACATCAATTTTTAATCAGTTTTGCTTAGAACCTAAGATACAGCACAGTCCCTGATGTCACTTTTATTAAAGAAACAATGTTCATATACCCCATATAGGTGTAGTATTTTCTATACACACATGCATAAACAAGAAGAAATGTAGAAGTTCTGTGTAGTGGGAATTCATAGCTTATTCTCAGTGAAATTTAAAAATTAAAAGGAAGCTTTTTAAAATAAATGAAGCTGCAAATCATTATTTCACACTGAAACTGCTAAGAAAAAAATGCTTCAGAAAATGATGTTCTTTCCTCTTTAGGTCCCATCTGTACAAAAACATGAAACCACTCCCTTGATGCCATTGTAAAAGCCACAACTTTGGGGTGCTGCTGCACAAGAAAGGGAAGCAGGAATGGGCACACAGGTCAGTTCAGCCCTCTTCATGTTAAAGCATTAAACTTCTATGCAAGGAACCAAAGTTAAAATAATGTGATTACAACAAGATGCAAAATGACATGAAATTCATCTGACTGAAGCGTGTTCTTACTGTGGGCATTTTAAAGACCATGTTACAAACTGGAACAGGGAGAGGAAATCAGTCACCACTTTGGTTAGTTTACTGGACCTGAATGCCTGAGTTTTGCAGCACCTTATGCACCTCAGCCCATCAATCCCTGCCCCAGTTTATTCTTGGTATTACTACCATAACTATACACATCTGCAAGCCCCAGTGACCACTGGGATATCAAGGAAGGAAGTGTTTTAGGGAAACACAGACTGGCTGGCTCGGAATATCGGCACTTGCTTTATTGCTGCTTGTTAATGGAAGCCCAGTTGTGTCTCCAAGGCTTACTCAGATCAGTATCTCTTTATTACACTCTTGAGTCTGGCTCAGAACTTGTCTGGTATCTTTGTTCACCTTTATTCATCATTTTATCCATGCTATTGCTATTTTTTTTTTTTTTTTGCCTGCTGCATACAGATAAAGGTGACTATAAATGTAACTTCCCTGTGACAAGAAACTGCTAATTCACAAGACAAGCGTCAAGGAAAACTCATGGGTTTCAAATTTAGTCTGTGTATTTTGTAGTGAGGGAAGCTGAACTACAAGGTTAGCTCCCTGATACACTCTTTGGAGAAAGAGTAACTCCTGTTAAGCTCATGCTGGGAATCATCCCTGGTGGAGGGATGACCCCTACGCTACCTGCAAAGATGAAGGCAGCCTAAATTCCTCATGCAGGTCCTGCAGCTAATCAGCATTAAAAGAGTACCAGAAACGGAGAACTACCTGCTTCATGGTGCTCTTTTCTTGCCCTCTCCCTTCCAGTGTTGCCCCGTGCAATGACAGCGAGGGCAGAAGAAAGATGCTGCAGAGCCTGTGCTGTGATGCCTGCTCTCCCCTCCTGTGAGCATCCTGCTGCTTTCCAAGGAGAGACATTCCTGACCTTCACACTGGCAGGGATCGCATCCTGCAGTGTGGTCCCGGCTCTTTGAATTGCAGGGCAGGAGTTCAAAAGCAGGCTGCTTTGAGAAAAATAAAAAATAAGAAAAAGCAGAACAAACACAGTGAAAAGCTACCTTAGCACTTGCTGTGAACCAACCCTCGCTGCTTCTAAACAGGATTCCCTAGCTGGGCTGCAGCACTTAGAGCTGAAGGGAAAGGCTCCCTCCAGCCTACCACAGAGATAAGATACAGACCTTCGGAAATTACTGTGGATAGGGAAAGGATATCCAGTGCAGAACTGGAATAGAACACGAAGAGGTGAAAGTGGCAGAGAAATTTTAAGTGATGTTTACAGTATGATACAAAACCAAGTTAAAGCCTGGCTTTCTTTCTGTTTTTCCCTCCATCCCTAACTCTAAAATGACATGAGAAACACAGCTGTTGTTCGCAGGTTACTTTGGAGGCAAACTGAGATCATTTCATGAGTAAATCCTCATTTCTGCCTGCTGAGGGGAAGAGTCTGCAGGCACAGATGAAGATGCAGCAGAAATCAGGGAGTGGTCCCAGCCGGGGGTGGTTTGCTGACAGTATCCAGCGCTTTCCTCTTTTTGCCACTTTTTCCTGGTAGGAGCCAGCACATGTGAGACAAGGAGGAATTGTTGTTCTCCAGCAAAAATGAGCCAAGGAAGGGTGGTAGACCTTGCTCAACTGCCCCTGCATGGTGTCCAGCTTTCCACATCCTCACACACCTCCTTGTGTTTGGTCAAGACAACTCATCATCCCCAGAGGTAAGAGGACAGAGCAAAGCCCAGAGAGCCACGTGGCTGGCCCAGGAGCTCATGGGAACCCAAGGAGGTGAAGACGGACAAAACGGAAAGGCCCCACCACTGTGGAACAACAGCAGGGACCAGATTTGGATGATTGCAAGAAGCTACAACAGGCCAAGAGGAAGGTATTGGAGATCCATGACTCCCAGTAATGCTTGAAGCCCCCTTGGCCTGTCGTCTTCTTTCCAAATCTTGCTGGCTTCTTTCCAGATCTATATAAAATCTGTATTTATTCTGGGGAAGGTCTGCTTAAGTCAAAAAGAAAGGTAATGCGAAGATCTGTAAATATTTGTTTAGAGCTTTAAAGAATAAATTATCATAGAAAACACAATTTTGGTATCATTTCTGAAATAGATCTAGCTAAATTATAGGATTGTATTAAAAAGTGATAGAGGAGGAAGAAGAGAAATTTAGCTCCTGAACTGTGTTACAGTTTTTACAATTTATGTGCCTTCGCAGGGTGAGAGAAATTGCAGGTTGGTGAGTAATATTATACACCGCATATAATGAAACCTTCTTTAGGGTGATCAAGCTGAAACTGACAAGCAACCTAAATATGTGAATGCTTAAAACACATTAACCTTTCCTTTGTGTTTCAGCAAAGGAGAAATGATATTACGATATAAAACAGAAACTGAAAAGAAAGGAAGAGATTATTCCGGTACTGACAGAGGGCAAAGTATAATAATAGGAGGGAGCCCGGTCTTGAATCTAATGCACCAGACACAATTACTAGGATTGTTTCTCTTCTGCTTTCTCTCCCAGGCTCCAGGAGAAGGAAGAATCAATTAGCTCTCAACAGGCTGTGACCTTGAAGGATACAGCTTTAAGGGGAATATGCTGAGTAAGACGGAAAAGAGAAAAGAGAGAAGGATTTGGAAACTCATGGAATGGCCTGGTTTAGGAGGGATACATCAGTCACAGAATATGAGATGTGACATTTCTTTCCCAGTTCACGATTAAAAAAAAAAAACAGCTCAAAAGAAGCTTTCTGGGAACAAATTGCCTTGCTCTGCCTGAAATGGAAAAAAAGAACTTTGAAAGGGACAATCCTATTTGCAGATGCTTCTTCCCAAGGCATCTATCCCAGAATTTTATAGTCGTCAAAAGCATTCATAAAAAAAAAGTTATCACTGATGCAATCTGTCAACCTCTCCAACAAATCTTGCTGTACATAAAACGTAAGGATGTCTTTGAAATGCAGCTGCTTCAAAAACCCCAAGACAGTGCTTTAGAGCTGTCCAAAAAGTTCTTTTAGTGTCTCTCTCAATTCTTAGGCTGATCTTTTTGCAATTCACTTTTCAGGCTACATTTCTTATAGTTGCAAGAAACTGCAACGTTTTGCCGTAGCCATAACTACTTATTATTTGCCACAGTCAGAATAATTACTTTCTACAAGGCTGTCTCACCCAGATCAAACCACACTCAAAGTACTGCCAGTTCTCCCTCTCCTTCAGCCCATATCTATATGGAAATCAGATGCCTTATAACACTTAGGAGACGTTTATTTTAAGCAAATTAAGCCAATAGAGAGAAAAAAAAAAAAAAAAAAAAAAGACAGTCCAATCATCCAAACACTTCATTTCTGGACACCTGCATATTGCCCAGATGTGAACAGATAATAACGTAGATAATAGCTTTTTTTTTTTTTTTTGTCCGTGACTGCTCCAAAGAATCTTTTTTCCCCTCTATTTACTTCAAAGAAGAAATTATCAGGTGATGACAAAGGTTTGACTCGCATGCGGAAATACAAAGGGGTGAAGTTGGTCCTGATATAACTATCACCTGGCTCTTTTTTCTGCTTGTTGGAAAGCAGCAATTTTGGCTAGATGGTGTTTCGTGGCTGCTTTAAGAAGTAAAAAGAGATAACATTTTTTTTTATGAGATTTGCACTCCATAAGAATTTTCTACATAAGCTATTAAAAGAAATCACTTAGTATAATTTTGTATAACTGCAAAGCTGGTTAAGTGTCCCAATAATTCAAATAATTGCTTACTTCACACAGACAAGAAGCCCTGTCATTTAAATGCACAGCAATATTGCCCTATCAGACTATGTCCCTCAGCTATATTTTTTTTTAATCCAGTGGCTGCTCATACACATTTTGTAAGCAAAAAGGCAGCAGGACTTTTATAGGCATATCTAAATTTTCATTTTGGTGAGGCTGGAATAGCTCCCAACAGTGAGCCGTTCAGGACAGACTCTCAGCTGGAAGAGTCTCCACCAAAATCCCTCTAGCATGGGCACATTTTCAGCAGCAAAGGAGGTAGCCCCAGATATCCTATCTGATCTAATTGCTGTATATCTACACTGCGTATCATCCTCGTGGGGCTAAGCTCAGCTGCAAACTTGTAGAGACTCCAGGGCTCCAGGGTGAGGTCTGGCATGGCTAACTGCAAGGAGCATTACAGGAAAGGCACAAGCCAGAAAAAATTACTTGGTGTCCAGCAAGGCGATTGACCAGGAACCAAGTTGCTCCTCCTGGCCACTGCAGCCTTCAGGGGGAAAGATCAACCCCATGCCCTTGCAGAACGGCGCGCTGCCTTCCCTTTTACACAGTTTTGCACAATTTGCTGCACAATTTTGCACAGCTCAGGAACTACTAGCGTGATCTGCTCCACAGAGGACGAGCTGGAATGCTGAGTGCCAAAGAAAGGACACTTCAGCAATGCAGTGGTCTGAGGCTTTGTGATGGCTACCAAGAAAATAACCCAGGTGCCCTGGGTGTTCTTTCTTTCAAGGATGAGTAGAGGCTCATTCCGAAGGGAAACTGATCCCTGCTGCCTTTTCATGGGCAGGAGCGCTTTCCTGAAAAGACCCTCTACAGTCAACCTTCATCTGAAGAAAAAGTTTAGCAAGATTGAGCTCCTAAGAGAGGAGAAAAACACAAAGAAACGAACGCTCTGCTCCAAAGAGAAAGGGGAAGATCATAAGCTAACTACTGAATTAATAATCCCCAGCCTCCAGCTGCTTCAATATGGTGCCGCTCGCTCCCACCGCTCTCCCTGGCTGTTCCAGGAGGATGACAGGGACGTTTGCCAGCAACACACTTCGGAAGGAGGTAGCAGAGGTGCTCTGTGGGCAAAGTGAAGAAAACAACTGCACAGGGAAGACGCAGAGCGGGACGCAACCACATTCACAAGAGAGACCGGCCGGCCGGTGGAGACACCAGGTAAACCCCAGGTGAGCCCCAGCCTGCGGGTGCAGAGCTGGGGCCGGCCCGCAGTGGCGGAGCCCTTGCCATCGCCACAGACACCTCAGGAGCGCCTCAGGAGCGCTCTTTTTTTTTTCCTGTTGTTGTTGTGGAAGGAGAAATAAAGAAACACATGGTTCTACTTACAAAGCTTCGGAGCGGTCTGCAGGTTCG
>VZSV01000074.1:2729090-2748218 GCA_013398735.1 Nothocercus julius | reverse complement strand
CCTTCCCCACCCCCAGGGCTGCTCCGCGCCCGGCGGCAGCGCAGGACCAGCCAGCGACTTCCTATTTTATCCAATTAGGAGGGATGCAGGCCATGGATGCGCGGGGAGGGAGCCGCGCGCCCGGCCTCGCCAGCCTCCGCATCCACGACGAGCACGGGGTGCGCTTTGACCTGCTCCCCAGGGCTGCGATTCGATCCCTCCCGCGGGATTCGCACGCTTCCCGACTGCTGTTCCTGCCTGCCTGGCACCTGGAGAGGCCACCGAGCCCCCCTCGCAAGTTTGCGCCACTCAGGCTGCATCATAGATCAGGTCATAGGAAGGGGGGAAAAACTGTCCTTCCCCTGGCAGGTTGGTGCTTAAGTTATTACAGAGAGGACTGCAAGATTTGCACCACTTTTTTTTTTTTTGGAACCTTGCATTTTCCAGCCCCCCTCTCCAAGTTCCTAAGAAACCCTGCAAAATCAGAAAGAAAATCCTTCACAATAAACCCAGCATAATTCTTCAGCCTACTTCATGCTGCTAACATACAAGAAAAGAGTATTTATGTCCTCATTTCGTAATAAGCACCAAACAATTTCAAAAACAAGCTTCCACTTTGGACATGGCTCTCCATCACTACCAATATCGCTAGCAGTGGCTCTGCTTTCAAGCAGGGCAGCATAAAACAGGGGTAAATCACAAAGGATGTGAGTTTGGAATTGGCCCTGTCCCCATCCCTCCTGTCTACCACAAAACAATACGTCCATGTGACAATACTGACATACACACTTAACAGAGAGGGGCTTGTAACGTGGTTTCCGGCCCTTTGGACCTTGTGAGAACATTTACATCAAAGCTTTGGCAGCATGAAGCCCCCTTTTCCCGTAGTGCAATGGTCTGCAGAAGGCATAAGGGAACAAAGAGTTGCGCACTTCAAATTGCTCTGGGTTTATTTCTGCTGGTACTTTATTTGGGTACCCGAAAGGTGATTTCCTTGGTATCTATATGTTTTTGGACATGCACCTGTCTCCTCCTTCCTCCTCTCCAGCCCTTCATGCGCCCTCTCCAACTACTCACAAAGATCTCCATAGGAATAGCAGAAACACTGATATAAAAGAAGGTTTATCAAAAATCTCAGAAAATCCTACAGTGCATGAGGCAGCTTCCCCTGCCAAGGGCTAATTGATGAGTGCCTAATCACAAAGCTTCCTGCAGGGCTGCAGCAGCCACACGAAGCCATCGCGATGCTCCTGCATTTGAGATTTTACCTTACGGCCCGGCAGTGGATAACCCCCGCCGCAGGAGCATGTGAAGATAAATCATTCTAGGAGCGGGTGCACCACAGGGGTGCCTGGTCTGCAGGCTGGTGGTGCGATCAGCGGCCTCCGTCGGGGCGAGCAGGTTGCAGGGCGCACTTTCCACCTATCTCGGGACTTATTTCATGGAGCAGCAGCAACGGCGGCTCCGCAGGGAGGGGAGCGCTGCTGCGGCATGGCCGTGATGGTCTGCGGATGCAAGCAAGCGGGTTTCTAGGGAGATGTACCTTTTATTAAATTAACTGGAGGGGCTGGGGAGAGCAGACATGCTTTCATGCACTCTGGTTCCTCCTCAGGTGTGACGCTGACGCGGTGCTCCGCGGGGCTGGCGGCGAGCTGAGGAGCAGCCGGGAATGCGCTCTTCATTGCACGGACGGGAGACCGCGGCATCCGAGTGCTCCGCACGAGTTTTCCAAGGCATCTTGCCTCTTTTAGTCACGTCTAATTTTTTAACCATCCTACTTCCCGTAAGGCAATTTCCCCTGCTGACGCTGCTCTGAGCAGCTTCCACAGCACATTTAACCCACTGCCCAGCCTGTGCTTTCCTGTCTCTGCCTCCCTAGATGAATGCCCTGCCTTTAATTCTTATAAACTTTTCCTGTGACCTGCATTGCTCTTCCCTTTGCGCTGCCATCCTTTGAATTACACTTTTGCTTTGCTCCTGTCTTTATGGCGCTCCCAGAGCCAGGCAGCTCCCGCTGCCCGCCTCGGTTTTCCCTGCACCTGCCGGGGCTGGATGCCTTTTCCCGGCGCACCGCCATTCCCTACAGCCGCCGCATCACTTTCGGGGCTGGCTCCCGTCCAGGCTGCAGCGCCGGCTGCCGCCTTCAGCACCCTCCTCCTCCTCCTCCTCCTCCTCCCGTTCCTCCTCCTCCAGCGAGGGCTGCGGCGCCGAGCGCAAGGACAATTCACTGCTCTTAGGGCTCTTCCCCCCTTCACGATGCCATTTTTTAGAGAAAGCAGGAGGGAGAGTGGCCTCTCAGGTGCAAAATTTTAATCAGATAGCCTGCCGGTGGCCAGTACGAAGATAAGACAAGAAATGCTTTGGCTTTTTGTAATTAGGTTAGGTCCCTGTGCAAAAGTGTCTTTCTGGTTATTATGTGGCTTGGGTCCCCCTGGCATAGAGGAGACAGGAGCGTGATTTAAGGCTAATGAAGCTAACGAGACCTGGGCTCGCAACAGGTGGAAACGCAGAGGTTTCTAAACTATAACGTGATACTGCGGAGTGCTCTAGTGCGTCAGGTCAGGGGTCGCTTTGCCAAGTTCCATTTTCGCCCAAAGCCCCAAGGAGAGACACACAGCAAAACCCTGCACTGATTGCCAGCCTACCCTGAGGATGAGCAAGCTGTACACATTCCTCCAGTTTTATGGGTTGTAAAAGGTTGATTTCACATTACCATGCTGTGGAGCACTGTTCTCTGCAGCCAGCCACAGAGACACAGAATTATTTCTGAATGAAACATAAATAACCATGCAATCATAAATGAGAACATCCTGCAAATGAGAGCAGCAAGTACCACTGTGCTCAGCTGACCCTTATGCTCAGCCGCATCATAACTAGACCAAACTTGCTGCATTTTGTGGAAATCAGGCCTCGTAAGTCCTGCGCCTTGAAGCCACTGGATTTCAAACATTCATCTACTTTAACTAAAGCCCCCATGATTCACAACAGTATTCTGTAACAATAACCGAACTTATTGCACTTGCACGCACTAGGGCCTTAGAAAACTGCTTTTTCTTTTTCTTTTTTTTTTTCTTTTTCTTCTTCATCGGACCTCACTTCTTTAGAAAGAAACAAGCAGCAATATCAACTGCTCCATCATGTGTTCAGCTGCACTCCTTTTCTCTCATACATTGAGAAATTAAAAGCAGTGCAACCAAGAAGCTAAAAAGAAACAGAAAAAAAGTGCACATTCATTAATACGAGATTGATGAGGAAGATAAAAGGATCTCTTCTTATTGATTGCAGGCACTTTCTTCAAATTAAATAAGTGCACCATTTAAAGATGGGAGGCGACCAAAAGTGAGTGAGCAGCCCAGCAAGCCACATCGCTGCCAGCAGTTGTGGTGTGGGAAGAGTTGGCTGTCACACATGTGGCGCAAAAAAGATTCATTTATTCCTCCTTTCGATGCCTCACCAGTCTCCTGTTCTTCATCCGTCTCCCTTGGACCACAGCCAGCACTCCCTACTCTCGAATCCTTCCAAAAGCCTATATTAAAAATCCCATCTCTCAGCTCAAATGGCACAAGGAGAGAACTTCATTTTGCTTCTCCACTGGTCCTTTTGCTGGAACTGCAAATGCTAAAATGTGACAAGCTGTCACCCAAGCCCTCCTTCATTTTCCTCCTGATGGAAAGCAAACAGCTTTTATATATTATCACTATTATGCCTCTGTCCATCTACACTCTTTTTTTTTCAGCTGTCCTGAAGATATTCAATGGAAAGTGTGTCAGAGTCAAATCCCCTCAGAAGCACACCTTCTGGAAATGTTTGGAACACACCATACAATTTTCAGTGTATGCGAAAAGTTTACATTTGAGAGATCACAAGCTTGCCTCCATGGCAGAATTTTCTGTATTTGCAACCTAGATACCAATTGACACCACTCTTTTTCACCAGGAACTAATTTCCTATCAGTGCAATAGCTGTCACTTACAAAAAATTGTGATTCAAAACAAAGCAGCACAACTACAATGGCCTTTCAAGACAGGCTTATCCTTTAATAGCAGCCTCCAGTAATTGAAACTGAACGCTGCCATGAAGGAGGCTGCCATGGCAGAGGAACTGAAAGCCTTTCTGACTCTTCATCTTCAAGAGCAACATGAGACACCAAGTTTCTTTCATCCTAATCAGAAGCAGAGCCTGTGGCACTACATGCGATGCAGGAACCCAGCGTCAAACCCTGAATGTCAAAGAGTTTTAATCAATGGGAAGGAGTCAGGGACCATCCTATAGCTGGGCAAGGACAATGGTGCTGCTCTACTCATGCAGCACGGTTGGCAAACACCGGCCTTGAGCCCACCAACCTCTGCTCAACATGCTGAAGGTCTTTGCACCCACAGTCCCATCTCCCTGGGGAAGCCAAAGGATACCTAAAATTTGAGCAAAAGTCCCAAAAGCTCTGAATTGAGGAATTATCCCTCCCACACTGATTCCTGGTTAATAAAGTAGTTAAACATGTGTGGAGTTAAACAAGTAGTGAAATGCCTTCCTAGTTAGAGACGGGCTAGATCACACATTTAAGTGCCTTTTTGAACCAGGGCCTAATTCAAGAGCTGAGCAGGGATTTTTGAGCCTAGTGCTGTGGTTTCACAATATACACAGTCTGGCAGCTCCATCATCCCTCTCCCTGCCTCTCCCTGCTCATTGCTGCCTCTGCTCTGCCACCGGCACGGTTTCAGCACCACTGCTCAAGTGGTCAGGCTGTGAACTTGATCAGAGAATTGATATTTGACTTAGAAAACTCTTTCTACTCTTTTTTTTTTCCTTCTTGCTTGTTTGTTTTTAACTGGGTCAGCTTCGCAGTGTAGCCCCATAAATATGTCCAGATATTGGGGGAGCGGGAGCAAGATCCTGCACTGGAGGATAGAAATTCTTTGATCTGACCTTCTCACCGAGGACTGCACAGTGACATCAAGACTGAAGGGCCTTCCTGAGTCAGGGCTTAACTTGGGCACCGGTTTTAAGATCTGAGCAAGATACCTGTTGTTTAGAAAAATCTTCATTCTTATTACACCTTTCAATTATTTGTAATGACAGAATTATGCTTGCATAAATTCCCAGCTGTTTAAAACCTTAAGGCACCATACTGCTACTTTAAAATTTCAGCAACCTGGGCTTTTATATAGAGTAAATCTCCAGCTCGTACTTAGTATTTTGTTAATAGGAAAACAAAAACATAGACACCAAAGACATGCTGCTGCCACACTTACTGCAAGCAAGAACATTTGCACCATTAAATAAAGAGACATTAATGATAGGATATCAACACACTGCTGGCTTAGACTTGTAAAGAACGCCTTACAATACAGTTACACATTCAGAATCTGAAAGCTTCAGAATTTTATTGAAGAAATATTCTGATTCAGCTCAAGAGCTGGTCTGATTAGCAGCCTTCTGCAAACACCTCCAGATAATGTATTTAATACACCTTATCCTGAATCAAGTTATTCATTCAATTACATTGGCTGGTTCAGCTTTGGTCAGGTCTATATGTAACCTTATGATGTTCAGGAGAAGGTGGTAGAATTGAGACACTGTTGGTTTAAATACACATCTGTATATACAAAACCCCAGAATTTGTAACTGCTCAAGTTCCAACAGCAATAAAAATGACAGCTCCTATCATGTCTCCAAATTGTAGCATCATCAAGGACATTTAATATTTAATAGTCTTTCTTAGTGCATTCAGAAAGCCAAAGAAGGCATGAATCACTCCTTTGGCATTGGCTGGAAAACTTTGTCAATTTCCAGCAAATAATTAAGAAGAATTCAAACAAGGATGACAAAGGAGATTTTATGTCTAGTCATGAGTTTTTGGTATTCTCACCAAATATGATTTTATTACACAGCTACGTTTTTAATCCAAAAGCCTAACCTGAGTTTTAAGATGTGTTCTTGCAACACCTTTCTCACTCCTGCACCCAGGCACTGATTGTGCTATATGTGACCTGACACAGAAGCAGGGCCTTCACTTCTTAGAAATCAAAATTTAAAGTGAAATAATGCGGTTATATTTCTCTTACACAAGACTTCCATATTCCTGTATCATATTGGGTCTTGTTGAGAAAGAGTGAGGAAAACAGCAGAGAAAACACCCAAACCTTGAAGAAATGTCTATTCCACTCCTATTTCTCTGACACAGTTCAGAGCTACAGGGGAGATTTGCAGCAGATACTGTACAGAGTCTCATCCCATTGTAAGATGGGGTCATCACTACTTGCTTAAACTTAATGTTTGCGCATGCACAGTGCAGGGCAAGGTGAGCAATTGCTGCTGGAAGTGCTAAGAACAGTGGTGCAGATTTGGAAATGTGGCTGTCCACGAGGCTTTGGACAACCTGCAGTAACACAGAGAAACATTTTTCTTTTTAGGTTTGCAATGGTACAGCAGAGGCAAGCAAATATGACCTGTGCTACCGAACCCAGTTATTTCTAATCCCACTGTTAATGACAAGCCGATGTGTGGGAGCGTTTACAAGCCCATACAGACCTATACACTGGAATATGTGTCACTACAGTCATCGTGTCATCTGCTGGGTGCATTTTTCCTGCAGCGCTTCCTGCATCCAGCCTGGAGGCTCCCAGGCCACATCTGCTAGGGAAGCCTTGTACACCCTGAGTTCCCCTATAGAGGCAGAGGGGCGGCAATGGGACAAGAAACAGGGAGTGGAGGGTACAAGCTGCCTTCCTCTCTCTCCTTGAGGGCCCCTATAAAGGAAAAACCTTCTGTTTGAAGGGGTACTTGAAAGGGAAGGCCAGACAGGTTGCCTCCCATTCAGTATTCATAACCAAAATAAGCCAAATTACTACCCAAAGAAAAAGTACACTGAAATTCTGCTATCATCTGTGCTGCTGGAGGCAGGCAGCATGATTGCAGAGGTGGGTATGATGGTGGGGAAGGGAAGTAAGGAAGGATGGAAGACAGAAGCTGCAGGAAGACGGGAAAATGCTGTTTTGGGGCTTTGCAGGGCTAGGGCAATGTTTTCCTGAAGACTGGTGGGGACATTTTTTTCTGCTGAGTGTTTTTGTCCATTCTTCTGTGGCGTAATGACCCTTCTGCAGAGCCCAGTGTTGAGGCAGCTGCAGCTCTCAGCCCTGAGGTACGACAAGATCCCAGGCTGCTCCACTTACAGAGGGGTTTTCAGGCCCTCGGGGACACAGGGAAGCCCAAGTGACACAAATGGCAACTGTCAGGTCAATTTGCAGGCAGCAAGACTCGCAGTAAATGCTCAGGTGCAGACCCACAGCCTTTGACGTCCCTTGAAATCAAAAGGGGGGTTAAATACCTAAACAGAAATCAGATGTGATGTAGTGCAACTTACCTACTCTCCTTCCCCAGTCCAGGGAGGGAGAGCAGCGCTTGATGCCATTCACTGCCTTAGCTCGTGCATGCCGAAATGTCTGTCCCTTTCTAACCAGGTTATTAATGTGCAGCCAGCTCCTATAAGCTCCAGCACTCCTCCAAACACTGACTGCTGCAAAGGTGCTGCCAAATTTCCTGTGAGTTTGGACAGGAATTTAGCCCATTGAGCCAAGGCAGTAGTGAAGGTAAGACCGCTTGCTCTCATCAGAGGGTTGCTCTTACTCAAAAATTCCCTGTATGCAGCTTACGGTTGCTTAAATCCAATTAAACTAAAAGCTTGCAAAGGGGAACAAACCCTCTCCATGTTTCCAGTTTCGCATTGAACCCCATGTCCTTACTACGAGTTTCTGATAAAGGAACTGTACTTTAATGGCTTTGCATGTGGCACAGTAGAAAACAAGGATGCGACCAAAATAGATCATATTTGAAGACAGCAGCTCCATGGGGCAAAGCCCGTCTCCAGGCCAGAGCTCCCCCGGGCAGACACATGTCCTCATGGGAATACTGTTGTTTCTGCTTATTCCAGAAACCCGACGCTTAGCAGAGGAGGAAAAGACAGGATGTCTTGAAACCCTTGGAAGTCCTTTTCCCCGAAAAGGGCCAGGATGGTGCTCCTACCTCACTGGTCAGCTTGATACAATTCTCTGGAGTTCTTGTTAACGATATTATTAAAAAAAAAAATAATACATGTAAAAGTCTGCTCTCCATGATCCTTTCATTCACTAGGCATTAGTTCAGGGGTTCAGCAGGAAAACAAGCTGCCTCAGCTGTGTGAAAAACACTCTTTGGAGCGTGGATGGCACAAAATGACTAAGATTTAACTGAAAAGTGGAAGGGAACAACATTTTGGCCTGCACTGCTGGATGTGTAAAGCTGCGCTGCGTGGATATGACCACTTCCCCTACCTCACTTAAGGAGCCCTAGTATCATCCCAGCAGTGACTATGAGGGTCAGACGTGGGCAATTAAAAAAACTGCGCAGCTGGGGTCTAATCAGCAGTAGTAATAATTACTCGTAGCTGCTTTCACCACCTTCCACCCTCCACCTTCCTTCTTCCCCCAATAAAAAGAGAAACCTCTGTGCATATATGTAGTTACAGGAAGCGCAATGCATTATTAATGCAGCTGCAGCAGCCAGAAAGTTTACATTTACTGCTTACCACCGCGGGGCTGAGCTGCAGCTTCTGGCAACAGCCAGCTGGCTGGTGCACTAGGCAAGGGAGCGAGGTTCCAACCAAAGCAGCTAAATAACACGAGGTATTTGGAAAATCCCAGAGGCAGGGAGGGAAGGTGGGGCTGCACTGGGAGGCAGCCCTGGACCACCTGTAGGAATTATTCTGGGAACAATTAGCTTGCCACAATAAGGCCGTGTGTGTTTTCTTTGATCCACCAATGTGATTAGGCTCGAGCGCAGTTACGCAAGTCGGAAATCTCCAGGGGAGAGGCAGAGGGGAAACGGGTACTGGCAGCAGCAGGAAATAAATTGCCCCAGATTAAGGTCTTTACCAAGCCTTTCTCCTCATGCCCATTTCCTACTGAAACAACACGGCGTTCACAGGGAGCTTGGAAAAAAAACACACTTGTCCTACGGTTTCAAGGAACATCAGGCAAGCCAGAAGTGCTCATTTCCTGGCATTCTGCACAGTGACCTGTCATTGCAGACATGTATCTGTCAGGATGGTCTCTGCACACGCCTCCTGAAGAAATGCCTTTCAGATTTCATTTTCCCATTGATCCTGAACAGCATCTCGTGCTGCATACAAATATGGGTATATAGCCCAAACCCCTGAAACGAAGGCTCAGGAGCAGCAGGAAAGTATTGTACAACTTCAGCTAGTAATAAAGCTGTGGATTAGATAAATGGATTAAAATCTCAGAAATTAATTCAAACCTGTGTTCCTAGCAGGATGCCTTTGTGCACTATAAACCTGAATTGCTTCCTCTGCTCCCCACCCAACGTGTTCATTCCCTGCACAAAATGCACAACTTCTTGAAACAGCACCTCAAATGTTAAAGTCGTAAGCAGCACCAAGGAGCTGTCCTAAAGCTGAAAAACCAGAAGCTTCTGCTGTGGAGCATCCAAGCACCATGTGGATCTCGGGAATACGCAAGCGAAAAATGCAAATAAAAAACTGCAAGCAAACTGGAGCGGAGGACACTGCACAGGAGCCACAGCCAGCAGGTCAGCATGAGGCCTGGTCCCCACAAGGTGACAGCTTTGCAGCGCAGAAAAAAGAGCTGCAAAAATGGGGTTGCCCCTGTGCCGGCCATTTACCTTGCAGCTCCCAGTTCCACCCTGCAAACTGTGAACCCTCAGCAGTTTTCTCCTGGCAGAAACGCACTCTTTCTTCTTCCTGCCCATTGCACATAAATGGGATTAGGGCAAAAAACCCTGCAGCTGAAGGTGACTTCCTTTGGCAACAGTTAACTACAATCTCATCAGCAAGGCACTGCCATCGACTATTTCCCTGCTGTAGACAGCCTTTTTAATACCGCTGTGGGGAACTGTACTCAGCTGACACAGACAAATCCTTTGGTAATTACTTGAACTAATCCTATTAGCAAAGAAAGGCTTTCAATTGCTAAAGCAACAAATACCTCTCAGAGAAGGACCTTTCCCCCTTGCCTTAAAATTACACCACTGTCCTGCTTCAGACCCTCAAAAACATGATTTTTATTTTACATAGGAAATAGAATGTGTTAATAGAAATCAGACTTTTTAGCATTTTTTAACAATTTATATATATATATATAAAATGGAAATGCTTACATATTCTAAGGAACTCTGATCATCTCCCCATATTTCTCTTGCATTTTACAGGTTCCCAATTCAGCTTGTATATTTTCCAAGAAAACGAGACAGATGTTTACAGAATGTGAATAATTTTATAAATATTTTGCCTATGTTCCCAATATATTTTCCAAGAGGGGATCAAACTTACGATCCCCAGATCTGCTGTTATTTTAGCACTGTGGTAACACCATAATGGCAGAATTAACTCTTTCATGTGCACATCAGAAATTCATCTGGAGTATTTAAAATGACAGTAGCTTGATTTATTGTGCTATAAGAAAAATTATTCCATGGTCACCAGCCAAACAGCTAATCTTTTAACATGGCATGTGAAGTCACTGCATTTTCTTTATGAGAAAATAAATAGCCAGCTGCAAAAGAAAAAAAAAAAAATGTGCAAGGCACCTAAAATGGGCCTAATTTGGCTTGTAAGCATCCCTTTCAGTGTGGCCTTATGCACTTTGGCTCCCTTCTCATGTCTTTACGTGATCGTGACCCAGGAGCTGGGCTGTCCTCTGCTCCTTGCTCTAGATGGTGCTGGATGAACCAGGAATGCTGCCCAGACCCTCCTGGGCTGCAGGCGGTTTCAGGGACAATTTACATCCAAGCTCCTCCTGCGGAAGGAGGTGTCCAGCTATGCAGGAAAAGAGGTAGTATTTTCTAGACTGAAGAGAAGATGAGCTCACTTAAGCCTTTTTTTATGATACCTTGCGGCCGGAGGAAGGGCTTGCTGAATACTAGACTAATTGGTGCATTTATCCAATGGTGGTTTAATGATTTTTTTTTCTTTTTTTTTTCTTTTTTTTTTTGTTTTAACCAGAAGATGCTGAGCTGAGCACCCTAATTCAGGCCAATGCTTCTGCTCCATCCTGGGCATCTGGGCAGATTATCTGCCTGGCTCCCCACTCTGCACATGAACGATGTCCTGTAGAAATTATTCAGACTTACCCAACTAAGAAATATTTTTACATTTAAGGCATCCAAAGGGGACTGCAGCGAGGAGACTCACTGGAGTGTCCCCATGTGCATTTTGGGGGGTGTGTGTTGCTCTCTCAAGGGACAAGTGCCACACTGGGATTCCCAGCCTGCACCCATCATTCCTTCTGGTCCTAAGGGATGTATCCAGGCTAATATCAGCAAGCTCAGCACCTGCCAACATCCAGTTTCTGCGCTGCCTGTCTTTCCTGAGCTCTCAGTGATGTCTCCTCATCCCAGTGTTATTAACCCTGTGATACAGTTCTGCATTTACAGTGTACAGCCTCACAAGGTACCAGACTTAAGAAAACACAAGCAGAGATGTATTTCAGATAGAGACCCTGGAAACAGGGGCTGTTTGATGCGTTGGCAGCAGCACTGAGGTGTGTTCACCCTGAATGGGAGTGTGAAAACAAACGAGAGATGTGCAGAGACTTTGTGGGACCTCTGTCCTTCGCTATTTAGCAAGTGCAAGTAACTGCAAGCCCTCTTCACAGTCTCCCACCCACCAACACTTGGGTTGGTGGTGAAGGAATACAGCAATATCAATCAAAAGCTACAGCCACTGCGTAAATGCATTGCTTCTGTCTAATGCATGAAATATAAAACTCCAGCAACTAACTTCAAGCCTCTGTCCTCACTCGTGCAGCCTGCCTTCTTAGCTGAGATCAAACACCTCATTTAACAAATTGAGCCTTTCCCCCTTCCCTTCAAACACTCATTTTCAAATATCTACAGTTCCTCTTAGCAACATTATGCATGGTGTTTGAAATAGATATGGTCATGGAAATTCCCAGAGGAGTCCGGAGCACGGCTCATGTTGCTCTCATAGCACAGGAAATGCAATCCTTCTTATTCATCTATAATGAAGAGCCAGATTCATTGTCTTGCTGTGCTGTAGAGGAAATTGCTGTATAATATCCTTCCATGGCAAGACAAACCTGCTCTCCAAAGCAGGCTGAACATGCAAGTTCTGTAGACATATTGGGTGCATTTCTAACCATAGAGGGTGAAATGACAGAGCAGAGTTTTTCTGGAGTGACAAGAATCCCTATGCTGACTCTCTGCAAAAGACATATTTTTTCTTGCATGTTTACCCATGTATTAGCTGCACCTACTCTGATGCTCTGGTGAAACTGCCATCAATCTAAGCTCAGTTATATGCCTTGCTGTGGCTGTAACACTCTCCTCCCGCTCAGCAGTTCACAATGGCTGCAAAATGGGACCCCCAAATTTCTCTCAGTTTAGGTTTGCGCATTATCAGCATAGTCAAGGGTTTAATATAAACATGGAACATAGCAATATGCATTCCCTAGCCAGATGAGCAACAACAAGCACATATTTTGGAAAGTTTATAAGACCTCCTGCCCTAGAATATGAATCTATTGAATCACAAGAGGGCAAGGATGACCTTTAATGAGCAACCACAAAATTACAATTCCAGTTGTCCATGAAGACTTTTTTTACATCTTCCTGACCCTTCTTGGACCTTCCCCATGGCTGGATACAGAAACTGTGCTCAGCAGAGCACTGGCATATTCTGCTAGGGCAATACCTTTATCCTTACATGATGAACAACTGTGCTGAAGGTTTCTGAAGTGGCATCTACCTTCAGCAGTAATATGTGATTATTATATGTTATAAGTGCTTCCACTCAGTGCAGATGAGGAAAGGCAGAGAACCAGAGGATTAAACTTCGTTAAGTGGCTCTGGGACTGACCATCCATTGTCCCTGGCTGCCCAGCGCCTGCAAGGTGGGAAAATCTTTCCAATGTCCGTAGGCACTGGATGGCCCCATGGCAAGGAACCTGATCCAAGGCATAGCAGGGTGGTGGCTGCCATGGGAGAATGGGAGGGAGGTGGAGCCAACAACCAAAAAAGATCAGAGAAGAGATAAGCCTCCCTCCAGGTCCAGCAAGAGGAAAACAGGAGCCAGAAAGGATGAGTTACCCCTCTCTGCTGCGGATTTGGAGGAAAGTCACTGAGCAGCGGCATCATCTTTCTATGGTGTCTTTCCCATGAGAGTCTCTGAGGCACTAAGTGGTGCCTCCTGCTTGAGGTATCTCACTTGGTTTACATGTCTCTGACTAGTCAGTCTTGCTGCAGTCTGACTCCTGCTGATGGCAGAATATCTGAGTTGTTTCTTTTTATTTATTTATTTTTTTGTCTCTTATACTAAAAAAAGTTACCTGATACTCATTTATTTTTAAATATTATTTTTAAGAATTTTTTTCTTTCTTTTAAGAAGTTTTAAAAATCCCAGGAAGCCTGTGTCAGTTTATCAGTGAAGTCTAGCACAGCTACTTACATGTCTTGCTCATGAAATTGATAATCTTTTCTGATGACTTTTTTCACTCAGAGAAAATTGTCCATTTAGCACTTCAACCGTACTGCTTTTTTTTTTTTTCATTTTCAGCTTTTGTGCACTGAAGTCTCATGTTTTGCAAGATATTTAAAGGCAATAAAAGCTATTCCACAAGATCAAAGAGGGACAGACTCCTGACAAACTAAAAGCAAAGAATTTCTCCCCTATACCCAGCCCTTCTGACTTGCAATCTGCTAACAGCGTGCGTGTGTGTACAAAATTTACTTGCACATTTGAATTGAAAAGCTCCATTTATTAAGCCTAACTTCGACTGTGCTCTCTTGCTAGGGTGAATATTAGCTCTCCAATGTGTTACCCAGTAAGCGTATAATTGCAAATGCAACCCACAGCCATTTACCTGCCTATTTTCCTGGTTGGAATTTTACTGCCTATTTTTCACACATACTGCATATTTTCCCCAGGTCCCCGTTTTCCTGAAAGAATCATCAAGGTGCTGCTGCTGCGCTCTGGTCTTCTGACATGAAACTCACCCATAGCCCTGGTGCAGCATGAGAGCAACCTGAGCCTTGTCTGGTAACCAGTAACCAACCAACTGTGGCAACTAGTGGTTATCACGCAAGTAGTTAAAGTATTCAAGATGCTATGGAGCCTGCAGCTTGTTTTAAGGCAAAGATTGATCCCAAGTGGAACACGGAAATAAGTTTTTTTTTTTTTTTTTTCTGAGGAAATGGTAAAAGTCTTAGCCATTGTATAAAAGGTTAGGTTAGATTCCAGTCTTATTGCCCTATGCATTCTTTAAAGTCAGAGGAATTATTCCACATTTAGTTTAAATCACATAAAACATTCAGGAATTTGAGACAGTAAATGGCAGTTTTGGATTTTTCTGTGAGAGCAGAAAGCAGGAAGGGTGGCATCTAATCTGACTAAAATGGCAACATTTAAACCTGCTCTTCTGCCAGAACAGTAACTACGCCGTTGAACTGATGCCCTGTGGCACTGAACACCAATGCCAGAGCATACAACAACATTTTAGTTACAACTAAAAGAACATCCCTTGTTATTATACACAAAAACTCAGACATTTCAAAACAAATAAAAGTACAATGTAGCTTACTTCTAATTTGAGAAGACAAGAAAAAAATATCCCAGCACTGACAGCTGTACCGCAACTGTCAGCAGTGGATCTGTTGTTTCCACTTCTTCAAAGCAGTTAACTGTGGTGTCTCTCCAAACCAGAACAACAAATTAGACATCTGCCTACTAGTGTCTGAAGAAACACCCTCATATTTCCTTCCTGGATTATGGCTTTACCTTTTTCTATTAAAAACAGCCACTGCAGTAATTCTCCTCAATTATCCTGCTAACATTTTGGAAATTTCTAGGGAACATTTCTAAATACCAGTCAAACACTAGACTACCTTATTAAGAACTGTGTTTCAGAACATTGTGAATATTACCAGAAAAAAAAAGTCAATAATAAAGTTCTGTGTTCCACTTTCTGAACTTCAGAAAAATAATGACTTCATTATCTTATTTAAATCGTGATGCATCTTCCCTTCTGATGGGCTACTACCAGGTATAAATGCTGAACATTAAGATAAGCTCGATCCAAGCATATGGTTCTTGTAAGAGCTTCAGGCTGTAGACTTGCATCCAGCCAAGTCCTTCCTGACTCAATATCTATTCTGAACATTTATAGCTCCAAAGCAAGGAGCTTTTGCATGCTGAATAAACAAAACAGAAACAAATGAGCAAACAAAAAAGCCAAATGCTCAGGGCTGAAAAAAAATAAAAGGTCTTGTCCCCGATAGGCTTGAGATTGCAGTCTCTTAAGTGTAGTCCTGCCTTCCTACCCAAAAGCAGTAAAATGGATTTAAAAAGTGGCCTTGGCTGCTAGGCTTGGGACAGTGGGCTATCACATGGAAGCTCTTGTGCCCTGCAAGGGCGTTGGGGTGTGGAAGACTGTGGAAGGAAGATGCTCCAGGGCAAGGCAAGCATAGGTGCATCATAGGCGCACAAGGCTGCATCTATGCAACACACAGCTTGGCCACAGCTCTCCTTCGGGCTCCATGACAGCCCTAAGAAAAGTAATCCTGAGGTTTTCTGCTGCTTTTTGTTTGTTTGTTTCATTTATTTGCAATGATTTCCTTGTCATAAAAATGGAAAAGTGTTTAATTCCTTCTGTGTCGCAGTGTCTGCGGGGATGATATGGGAGGACTGCCTAGGGTGAAGGGAGCCCAGCCTAGTGGAGTTATTGCCTCCTGGCACAAATCCTGGGTGTACTCGATGCTTCAGATCGTGCCTGGGTGTCTTGGAGAGCAGTAGTTGACATGAGCCAAAAAGATGCAAGGAAGCCTGTTAACGATGAATGAGACAGACACTTCTTTAGCACTCCTTGGCCTCACTTCACTTAGCTTTAATGATCATCTGCCATAAATTAGGGATGCCCTACGCTATTTGAACATGAAACAGAGTTGATGCAGTTTGGAAATCATGTGCCATGTCCATTTTGCTCCCATTGGGCAAGCACATCTCTGTAGAAAGAAAAATTTGGTTGTATCTTATCAATATACCTCAGACAGCTGGATACTGCTATTACTATGAATTACAAATAAGGCCTACGGAGCTCTGTATATCCTTAAAAAAAAGTTGAAATGCCTAGACTGAAGAGTGGGCAGCCAGCAAAGAAATCTTGTGATGAGAAGAGCTGCTATATATGTATGTATTCACTGAAGAAAAGTATTGACTCTCCTCAGACACATGATCCGTATATCTTCCTCCTCAGTAAGCCAAACTGGGTGTTCGTGCTCCATATCATGCATTCTCACCCCACTGCAGATGCAATTCATAGTTACTAACTAGCCAACTATTGCTAAATATTTAGGAGGACATACACCCTGAAGGAAAACCGTATTGTAAAAGGCTGCTCTCTAATTGCTGCAGCAAGTACAGTGATTTCTTCTCCTCGCTGAACAAGCAAGGATGTCAAGAACAGCAGAAACCGTTACAAATCTACAGGAACACTTTAATAATGAAAGTCACAGGAGATACAACTTTTCTACTTTGCATCCAATTAGGAGAGGTTACCTAAAAGCAATTTAGAAGAGATACTGACATGAAGGAAGGTCTGGTAATTTCTACCCAAGGGTTTAGCTTGCCACCCACTATATTGTTAAAATACTGCTAGAATAAAAACATGAAAGAAAACCATTGCTTTTAGTTTACTTGGTTAGAATACTGGCTGAATTCTATGGTCTCAAGCCTAGCATAGCAGTGTGTTTATGGAAAAATTATCAAGAGGACACAGCCATGACTTTTCACATCCATGCATCTATGCATAGATAACATTTATGTATACTATAACCTTGGCTTTTGAAACATGTCTTCCCTCATGCAGCTTGCACTTTTTTTAAGAAGTAAAAAGTAATTTATCAACTTTTTCTTTTTTTTTTTAAAGTGGAAACTTGCTCAAAACCATAGGCTTTACAAATTATTCTGAAGATAACAATGTGCCTATTTGTCCATTTTTACCTCCTACCGTGTCATCTTTTGCTTTCTCTTCAGTAAGCAAATCTCACTGAACAGTGGGGCACTTCCAGTTATCAAAACGGCAGAGACTCCTTTGATTCTTGCTTGGGAATAAGCAGAGCTCAAAAGACCCAGCAGATAACTCAAAAGTACCTTACCTTTCCTTCACCTACTACTCTCTGAGAAACCGAATGTGCTTCGGCATTTCTTTTTTTTTTTTTTGCATTTCATTCATATAGTGCTTTTGTCTCTTCAGATTTTTCCATCGCCTGACCACCAGCTTTACACAAAATTAATGGACAGGACCCAGGACCCTACTACACCACTGTGTGTCTGTTTACTGCCCATGCAGCCTGAGGTCTCCCTTGGGAGCATGTGGACCAGAAAGCCCAGAAGACACCAAAGAAAGCTGGATATACCCATCTCTCCACTAAGGAGAATTTAACCAGTTTCCAGGCATGTTGCTGCAATTCAAAGCCAGACTCTCTTCCTCTTTGTTGGAGCCTTCCCCCCACAAGCCAAAACCACAAGAATGCCTCCTCCAAAATAAGAAAGCAAGCTTCAAGCACGTTCTTCTAAAAGCAGGAAGGCCTCCTTCTTCTGCCTCGAGATAGGAAGGAACAGAAAAGACCTTGCATTGCTAGTCTTACCCGGGAGTTCATAGAACGGGGTGCCTCAGGCAAGGCCTGTCTATAGGTATGAGGTTGGTTGGGTACATGGAAGATGAAGAGATGAATGGAGCATCTAAATTTTGAACTTGCCTTTTTTTTTTTATCCAAGTACTGATATTATTTCATATCCCTGCTGCACACATTAATAATTTCTTATCTGCTGTATCTTTTTTTCCACACTTTCTGACTCCCTTATGCTTTCCTACAAACACTCACATTCTTGACTTCCACACAGTTAATGACATATCTTGATTCACCAGAGTGCCTGAAATGGATGCACGCTTCTGTCAAGGTCGTGAATTCCATGTTTTTCACAGATCTCTGTCCAGCTAGTATCACTGCCTGTCCTGTAGCTTTATTCAGTCTAAACTACCTTGATGCTTAAAAATGACATGAAAGGGGAAGACTTTGAAAAGGTTGCCATGAAACATGTTCTCAATTCTGATCCAGGGGGAGTTTAGCCAGCGGGGATGCCTGGAACACGTTTTTTTCACAGTGACTGCACCAGGGACTACTTCCCTTGTGAAAACCATGATCAAAATGCTAACGTCTGACAGACAACACATCCCTGTGCTTCAATCTTGCACCTCCTCTGTGATCACTAATTCAGTGTAGAGTAGGCTGGCAAAACAGAAAAACACTAATTCTGGTGTCTGGTGGGCACGTATCAGACCTATCTTCAACACAGCGAGGCAAGTCAGAAAGGCAGAAGCTCATGACTCTGCTGCAAAAGGTTTTGACCTAATTAGCTTTTCTAGAAAAACCTCAGAGAAGCTAGCTTGATCAAAAGCTGCAGGAAGCCAAATTCCCAAATGATTTACAGGGGGACTGTAGCATCCTGACATACTCAGGGATCACAGCAAAGGTTGGGAATAGAGCTCATGATCTCTTACCCCTGAGATCCAGCTAAGGGAGCGACCGACTGCCTATGGGTTTTAGCCAGGCATGCTATTGTGACCATCTCTCCCACCCCACCAGTGCCCACACATTCAGCATTTAATTTGTCTTTAGCAATAACTGGAAATGGTCCACAAACCAATGTAGGTCTGTGAAACTCAACCAATAAAATAATCCAGGCAATGGAAATGCACAAGGGCCCTTGCATGACATCTGCCCAGCAGAGTAGCCTGCTGCACATTGAACGAAGAGATCCAAATCACTGCCTTCACTCTCATATATATATACTTTGTAAACCTATATATGCACATATATCTATATATACAATACCATTGCTTCATCATATACAAATGCTGAGGCCAATGCTAGCCTTATAGATTTATTCCTTATACACACAAATACACAGATAAAGCTAATGTTCTTAAAACCCTTTGAGTCTGGCAGCTGTATTTAAGCAATATAAGCCCTTCCATTTATTCCTTTGTGACTGTTATGTCAGCTGCTTTCAACTTGAATACTGCCCATCATACCCATCATTGTCTTTTACCTCTACAACCT
>VZSV01000074.1:2716495-2729020 GCA_013398735.1 Nothocercus julius | reverse complement strand
AAAGACACAGAAGAGATCTGGCTTTATAGTAAAGGTCTGATTGCAAAAGGATGATGTGTACAAACTTCCCAGTGGAGCTGCCTAATCCAGCTCAGATCCTCAATCCCAATGCAACCCCACCTTCCGAACAAGGCTAAAGGATTGTGGAGAACTCTGAAAGATTAGGTGATTTGGAGGCAGACATTTAATGTGACCCAGGCATTAGACTGGGAATTGCACAGAAGCCGTGTTATGGAGAAATGCTAACTAATCACATGAGTTTGTCCTATCTGGTAAATTTAAAAACAGGAAACAGGATTTGTCATGCTAGATCAAGTCTCAAGTGTACTGAGATTACCATTATCTCACCCACTGCTGCTAGTGTCCGCTGTGGAGAAAAGTAACATGGAAATACCACATATTGAACTAGGTTTTTACAGGGGGATCTAGACATGTCTCTCATTTTTCAACAAAACTCTACTAGCCAGGAGGCTTAAATTAATTTCACATTGAATGAGAACCAGTTATCTGACCCTGCCCACACTCATCTACTGGGTCCATAGAGGAAAGTGAACTGTTCTCTCTAGAGAAGATGATTCAGAAAAATAAGAACACATAAATAATAAAACAAAATGCAGGACGTGGCACAGCATTTCCTCTGACCTAGAGTCCCACCAAGGTGTCAGATACATCGCTTTCCTGGAGAAGCAGCCCTTCAGTCCCTGGAACTGATGAGTTAAATGCTGACAGTTGGAGATGTCAGAGTAACTTATTACAAGAACAAGCGTTGGGGGTCCTGCTGTGCTAGCAAAACTGCAATATGAGTAATTGTCTTTACCCATATGAATTCCTTCCATTTTTCAATTGGATACAGCATTCTCCACTTCCTGTCCTAGTCCAAATGGCTGTGCCCTGTGAGAGCCTCCTAAAGCAGTTTTACCATTTCACCAAATTTTAGAAGTGACTGAGCTGATAGCAGACTTAACAATCAAACAGCTGAGCCCTTCTGGGTCAAAAGGAGTTGAATGCACATTTACTGTCTTGGTTGTGTCCTCCTCTGCTCTGATCTTTTCTTCAAGCTGTAGTGCTGTCCACCATACAATTTTCTTTGCCTCTGTTGTAGAGGGAATATTAGAAATGAACATCTGTCAAGCTCAGAATAAAGTCAAACAAAAGAGATCAGGATCTCTGTATTAGTGCAGAAACTCTGTACGCGCTATATTCTGGTATACTGCAAGATACCTGGTTACCAAGTCACACTACATCTTTCATGAACTGCAGTTCACATGGACCTGAGAGAGCAGTAAGGCCTTCAGAGTGGGATTCTGTTCTTGATTTTGTAGGTTTGCAGGCTGCTTGTCCTGTAAGTGCAAAATGTCCATGCTAAAAATACTCTGTAAACAAACAGCCTCCAGCACCATGTCAGGGAAGGTTTTATTGCTCAGCATGGAACATTTTTAAAAAGCAGCTCAGTGCACTCTCACCTGAGAAAATGTGACAGGCAGAATGTCTTTGCGTGACTCCTTGCTGTGTGCCATATCTGGTGTCCATTTAATATGCAAGTTGGAGACTACATCATTGTACCATGAAAAGGTGAATTGTTAGGAAGGAGCCTTGCTGTGCCAAGCCTGGAGGTTGCAAGTTATTAATTATGGAGAGATGAGCAGCCCTAGCTGACACATTCCTCCTCCTGTCGAATTTTCCTTTTTAATTTCTGCACACTTTATAGAGACCAGCATGGATGTCTTATGGGAAAGAAGAGGAAATTAACCTATTGGGCAGATGACAAATGACAAGTATTTCCCTCCAGCCAGAACACAAATTCTCCCTAGTCTGTTCTGAAAAAAAAGCTATAAGCAAGATGGGATATAACTCCCCACTGCTCCACAACTACACTCCTGCCTCCCAGGCACATGTCACATCATCCTGCTAGGCAGTGGTCAGGAGGATGCACCAAGCACGCCCAGCCTAAGGCAATCAGCTTTGGAGAGCACAATGCACAGGGACCTCTGCTGAAGCAAGCCCCTTCACCGAGACCTTGGGGAGAGGCCCTGGATGGACAGCATCAACAAGGACACGAAGGTAACCATGAAGGTGGGTGACCGGAAGGATGCAGGTAGGAATGCAATCCTGTCCAAGATGTAAAGCCTAAAACATACTCCTGCAGGTGCTGACTCTGCCCAGTTATCACTTCCCACCTCTTTCAAGTGCTTAGCTTGAGTTAATTTAATCTTCATAGCACAGGTTTCCAATTTGGTGTATAAACAGCAAGCTCAGGTGCTACATCTCTGCTGGTCTATGCATCTGGATGGGTCAATGCTCACTTTAGGGCTCCTGAACCATGCCACAGACAACCTTTTCACCAATAGGCTCACCACAAACACCCTGTATCTTCCTTTCCTCTTTTTGCACCTCATAGATGATTCTGCAGAGTATGTCCAGCTACAGTCTCTGATTGCTGATTATTTTAACCCTCTTTACTCTTTGAATGTCCTCACAGGCATGTTCTGATTCATGAACCAGAATACAACTTTTGGGACTGTTTTTCTAGAGAAAAAAAAAAAAAAAAAGGGAAGACTTGTATGTGTGCTATTTTTTTCCCACCAGCGTGAGAAGCCACGACTTTCATGACTTTGAAAAACAAGACTCAAAGGAGTGAAAAGGCTACCACATTTTCCTTCTCCAGCCTTAAACTTGTAGTTGACTGAACTCATAAAACCAAGGCACCAAGGCCAGGTTTCATATTTACTTTCTCCACTGCAACATTAGGGCCAAAGAGAGCCTCATAAAGGGCTTGCTCAGAGCTGCTACTTGCTCACGATGGCATGAAACTCAGAGGATGTCTCAGTCGAGCTCATCTCCCTCTCTACAGCTCCTGGCAGGACTCTGGATTACTGAAAGCCAAAACTCTCAAAACGGGCTGGATTTGAGAGGTGTAGCTCTACACATGCATGTAAAGGTAGAAGGACCTGAAGGTTTTGGATGCCCGCTGCAGAAAGCCTTACAGAGATGGGATTTTTAGAAAGTTTTAGCTCTCTGAACATTTGTTTTTCCTTGGGACTTCAGAAAAGGAAAGCGTGCAGCGTGCCTGTTCACTTGCGAAGCCTCAGGGGAGATAGCCTATTTAATCACTCTGCTGTTCTCGGGTCTTTCCCGGTGTCTGGCCAACAGTGACAGTGCTGGCATGTTCTCTGAAACATCTGCTATTGTCTGAGAAGTGGAAGGAAACAGTTTATTTTATCTCCTGTAGCTGTTACAAGATTGGCAGTGACAAGTGTGAAATGGACATGTCCCACTGAAATCCAGAAAAGAAAAGCCCTAAGCAACTTCAGCGTAAGTGCATGGACCCAATTCCCTCACTGCTCTGTGCTGTGAGTAGATATTCACATCTGTTAATAATAAACATCATTCCTTCCCACTTTGTAGTACCTTTAGTACCCAGGAAAGACAGCAACGTCCAATACTGCTCTCCTTCCTCCCTAAGTTACTTTAGGGTTTGAATGCTACTATTTCTGATTTATATCAGTGCATTTGAGAACTGAAAGAACTGACTGTTTTAAAGTGCTCCAGTAATTGCTCCTGCCTACCCTGCTGCTATGCATCAAAAAATAAAAAGAAAAACATTTACCTTTCTGCCAGATAAATTTTTGGTCTTATTTAAGTAAGCTTTCAGATTTTTTAAATTTCTTTAATGCACACTTAAAACACCAATGAATCTAAAACACCCCACTGCCCCAGAGAAACTTCAAAAATAAATCTTCCATGTCTCATATAAACAAAGAAAAACATTCAGAGTACTGTACCCAGGGACTTGGCTTTGAACACTCCACTTTTTGCTGCTGCAGTAGATGTGATTTAGGGGTATTTATGCATTTGAGTTAAGGGTATTTATGTACTACTTGCTAGAGAATACACATCACATTTCATAGAGATACTGGAATTATCATAGTGGATCTGGAAGCTGGTCTCTGACTGCTCAGCTCATCTCTTGCAGCCGAGGAAGATGGACAAGACAGACACTCTCATCTTCATCACTGTCCTCCCCCTGGCTGAGTGGAAAGAGCCTGAGGGGTGTAAGGAGCTAGTGGGAGGAAGAAGGGGAACGTGCTCCAGCTGGGCATGGCTGGACCTGAGCTTGTTCCAGCTACCAGAACACAGGGGCTGTGGGGGTGGAGGACTGAGTTTGTTATCGGAGCAGTGCATCGCCCTGCTGCGTGTACCTTGCCCTAGGGTTGGGCAAGGAAGGGAATCCCTGGTAGGAACCTCTGGAGGAACTTCCTCTTCTTTTTTCCTGCCCAAATGTGCTCTTTGACCTGTCTGAAGGAAACTATTTAGCTCTCAGGCTGCAAAGATAGTTTTACTGTAGCATCAAATAAATACGAACCCTTCCAAAACATATATTTTGAATGGTCGAGGAATCATCTCCAGTCAGCCCTCAGCCATTATTGTCACTGTAGATATGAGCATATTGCCCGCAGACCTAGAGTAGGAGGTGTGTCTGAGGAGCATGCCAGCAATAATTACAACAAGTTATATGTACTTACAGGAGGAAGTGTTTGTTCCTTCTGTTGAAGCTTGTATCCCAAGCATGGGTTCTGCAACATACAGAAGGTGACAACAAAGTTGTAAGAATACAACCATAGCTATACTGTTTTACTGGAGGAGCCTGAATGTCTTCCTCCAGAAAAATGTTAGAGTTTTCCTTTTCTTCTATTTTTTTTTCTTTTTTNTTTTTTTTTTTTTTTTTTTTTTTTTTTTTTTTTTTTTTTTTTTTTTTTTTTTTTTTTTTTTTTTTTTTTTTTTTTTTTTTCCCCCAGTAATCAGACACCACCAAATTAGAGGGAAAAAATGAGATAGCTCCAGAAAGCAAAAGAACTTCAAAGTCAGTACAGCATGTCCTAGGCACACTGTGAATAAACAATTATGGCAAAAAAAAATGCTCCATAGTCCTGGGAGGGAAACCCAGAAGAAAACTGGCAGAGAGTAGCAAAGTTCAGCTCTTTGTGACAGCGTCAGAGGAAGGTGGAGGGCAGCGAGACTTGAAGCTCCACGTGCTAGCCCTGGAAGCTCTAGGTGTTTATCCCTTTCTCATACAAGCTCCAAGTGGTCAGCCAGGAGTCCTGGCTTTCCACAGCTATGGCTAAGGACTTTTGCCTTGAAAAAGGCAGTGCCACCAACTCTGGATTCAGCGGTGGCTGGATGGGAGAGCAGGGCATGTTCTGGGTTAAAACTGGACCTCGCAACAGCCCCAAAGTGGTTGAAAAGAAGACAAAAGAAGAACCATTCTCAAGCCGGCCAGTGACCTTGCAAGACAGTTGAAGGAAGCAGATCTTGAACATGACACATGCAAAGGAGGCGCTCAGAGAAGTTAAAGGAAGAAACACCCCAGTCTGAAACTAAGGCTGAACCTCCTGACCTACAGAGGTACCAACCCACGCAGTAAGGAGGCCATGCACTTGGCTGGCTGCATGGGCTTTTACTCTGTTCGAAAGTTTAGTGTAAAAATACCTGGTGTCATGTGCTAACAACATGTGCAGAAGTGCCCTTGAGAGCACTGTGAGTGGAGGGAAGGGCCTGAGGTAAAAGAGGGCTTAACTTAAGGCAGCATCATGATGTCCTCCTTAGAGAGGGATGAAGTCAGAGTAGCTGGCAACTATCCTGTAGATCCCAAGGAACAGGTCAGATATACTGCATACTCTTTACTGAAATATTTAACAGAAAATCACAACAGACAGGGGAGATGAAACCTAACAGAGTTAAGTCTTTAGGCAGCATAAAGCCACACTTAGGCCACTTATAAGGCCACTTAGGCCACAGATAAGCTTAGGCCACTTTGTAGGTCCTCCCATCACCAGAAGGTAGCTTGAGCAATATTTCAAGAAACCTAGCCCTTGGTGATTTAAACAGACGTATCTTACAAGAGCTTATCTCCAATTAAAGAAAGAATACACTAATAACTTATTTGCATTTGCAAGGCTGGGAAAAAAAATCCCTGGTGTCCAAAACCACAGTCATGATCAGTCATTCAGAAAACACTGAAGTGGCTGAGAAAGTTGAAAGCAGCCTGGACCCGGGGCTGGTGACAACTGTGGGAAAAGCAGCACCGGGCTGGGCTTGGGAATGAGCAGATCTCTGCTCCAGCCAGGCGGGCAAGTCTGCACAGGGCACATCAGAAGATCTCAACAAGCAACCACTGAACATGTGTATCACCTTCTGCTTTCCTTGCAGGCGACAGTGCAACGTGCTGCTCAATATTAAACATACTGGAAAGACAGGCAGTCTTTTGAGCGTACTAGCCTCTTGCTTTCCAGTGGCACAATAGCGGTAAAGAGGAAGACAGCAATGTGACAGCAGATGCTGGAAGGAACACAAGCACTAAAAACACCAGATTTCACTCATGGGAAAGAAGGGAGCGAAGCGCAGGCACTATGTTCTGCCTGCCTGACGCTGAAGGCATGGGGAGCCCAGTGGAGTCAGTGACCAGCATGCCACCTTCTTTGAACAAAATTGGTTCCAATGGTTACAGGACACTTGCTATTAGCTATGTGGTCTCATATACAGCCAGTGAAGCACCAGTGACAGGCCCTACTGAGAACATGAAAGAATATGGGCTCTTGTGTCAGGCGGCAGTGCCAAGATTTCAGAAGTAGGTCGCCACACACGCAGACGCATCAAAGGAGAGACTGCAGGCATGCTAAATGCAGAATCTGGCAATCACACTGTTTTCCTTGATCTAGCCTACAAACACTGTCATCTCACATTAAAACCTGTCTCTGCCAGACATAGTTTTCTCAAAAAGCTGGCAAGACCCCAGCCCCTTTGCCAAGCAGGATATGTGCAGTTTGTAAATCCTTGGGATGCTAGGCTTACACATGCCTATCCACGGCTTCCTCGGCCAAGCTCAGCAGTAGAGATGACTGCTTGTATTATGGCATTATAGAAAGCAGCTCCAAGAGTTAAAATAATATAAGTGACTTCTCAATGGGGTCAGTTCCAGGAGTATGTCTAGAGGCATGCAATATGTAAATGCAGGCAGGATGTTGAAAACCAAATTCCATCAGTTTAAAGGAAGCCATTCGGGAGAAGGTTGCTAGTATGCTGAGGCAGTTTCAAAAGTGGTTAAAATGCTGAGAAGTATGATACCTTTCCACACTCATAGACCTAGAAAAGTTGTGGAGCAATGTAAGCAGAGCCCTGAGAAACAGTGGTCCGGTTACAGGCTTTCTGAAGGAAGCATCAGTAGGTCTATGTACCTTGCAAAGTAGCATGCAGCTAGAGGAATTGATGAGGCACAGAAGCATGTCGTCATTCAGAGAATGGGTCCTACCAAATCAGACACTGTTGCACCTGAGCTTCAGGTTTAATGCTGCAGACTAAGTTAGCATCCTCTGTACAGTTCCAGGATGCTAGAACTTATGCTTAGCCCTTCTTCATTCATTTCTCAGTCCCTGAAGCAGCTCCAGTATTCAAGGGCATACTTGTGTGCTGAGGCTTTGGATGCAGGTGAATTGCTTTATGCCGAGAGAGAGCAGTCTCAGAGCTGAAGAAGAAGTTTCAGGAAGAAAGAGGAATAAAGAAAAAGAGTCTGTTAATTTAACTTACGTGAAGAAGTTTTTGTCCCTTCTGTTGATACTGGTATCTTGCTGGTGCTCTCTGGAAAACACAAGAGGCAACAAGAAGTTATAATATGGAGTCAGACGATCCTTTAACTCAGAATTCAACTCCAAGAATGGAAAAAGGTCAGTAGGAAAAAGATGGTCAGAGAAGAAAGTTCAGTTTCAGGCTCCTTGGGCAGGGACTGCAGTCGGGCATCAGTTTGCAAAAGTTTCTTTTTGGGAAAAAATGAAAAATGATAGTGTCTACTGGTGGGACTGAAGGAAAAAGACAATTTCTTCCGAAAGGACACAGCTTTTCAGTCTCTTGTTCTCTTCATGGAATAATAGGTCAGTGAGAGAAATCACGCAGATGGCTCTGCTTCTGGAAGATGTCAGCGTGGGTATCAAGCTCACTTGAATTGTTGCTACATAGATCCAATAATGTTTCTTGCCACTTGTGGAAAATCATCTAAAACACACATTCAAACCCAGTCTCCCATGGAGTGACTGCCAAGGCTTTGCAAGGGAAATCAAATAACAAGCTGCATTGAGAGGACAGCTGAAGAGAGGACAGTTTTTCTTTCCGTACTTTTCTTGTCAAACAGGAAAGCAATAATGCTACTGACATAGTGCTATGGATTTCTGTGTTGCTTTTTAAGTGTTTGACAATATGGTGGAGGATGTTGTCATGCTTAGATTCCTACTAAGCACCTTGCAGAGTAGAGACAGAAGAAAGAAGAAGGTAGGGTTTTGGTTCATCTTTGCACAGAGACCTCATTGCAGTGATACCAGGCACCTGCCTGTGAACTGCAGACCCCACAGCCACAGATGCATGCAGCTCGTTAGATGTGAACACATTGCCTTACAGCCACATGCATCAGCAATCTCAGTCTTCCCCAAGCTTGTGCAGCACTTCTCAGCCGTAGAGTGGTGGAGCACAGTACAAATGTACAAGTTGCAACTTCACAGCTGCAAAAAGCTACAGATTCCAAGGAAAAAGCCTGACTTTGAATCTTCAAGACACAGCAAAATCCTCTGGTAGACTGAGCAAAAGAGTACAGAAAAAGCCGCATGAGAGATTTAGGAAAAGATCTAAGAAAGTCAGTGAAGATTTTTTTGTTTTTTTGATCGTGAAGATAAGCAGATGCTGTTTTCTTCAGGTAAATCACTCTAGCTTGTTACCTGACTCCAAATACTTCAAGTTCCTCAAACAAACCAAATGTTTTTATTTTCTGTGTTTCTAGATCAGATATCCCCTCTGTTCTTTGTCTTTAGGGTCCACAGAGACTTCGCCAGAGACCAAACCTGTCCAAGTGTTTTCTTCTCAATCTCCCGATCATTAAAGCTCAATGTTGAGCCTCTGTATTCATCTCTGATTTGCTAGGTCTTCTACATTTCTGTTTTTGCATTTCAGTCCAGTTTTCTGCAGCAAATATATTCTTTGTCTTGGCAAACGACTTGGTTTCATTAACGCAAGAGAATGTGTTATGCACTGTGTGTATGGTAAATTAACATTTGTAAAATGTTTAAGGTCAAAACCCTCACATGAGGAACATGGTGACCACCTCTGCTGTCTGTCAGAGATGGAAGTACTTCATTGTTGTACACTTTGGGTGTCCAAACAACTAATCTTTCTCGCTCACAAGAGGAGACAGAGCAGGACTGACAGTAGAGCATCTCAAAACCTGGAAGGAGGGAGCACCTCATCCTTTTCCAGATAAAGAAGGCACATTGCACACAGTGCCTGTGCTGAGCTGGATCAAACACTTCTAGTTGTTACCTGTGTCAGCTGTGTCAGGACCTCACCATGTGTTGGCACCAGTGAAGACAGAAAGTTCCCCTTCGCAGACAGAAATACAGCCAGGGCCTGCTGCACCAGAAGCATGTCCAGGAACACATTTGGAAAGCATGTGGCAGAGTAACTCCTTAACAAGCGCGGTTAATAACGCCATGTTAGCAACGTTAACAGTGGATGTTAACATTTGAAAGACGCCAAACGTGCTTGTTTTCACTTATTAAGGTCAGTACTCCACAATGGTGAGAGAGACATTATACTCCATCTGAGAGGACTGGCACAAATCCACCAACAAACCATCTGGAAACAAAAAGTGGAGAGAATAGGGACTGCTTGAAGGGAGCCTTCAATATTTGCCTGAGGTGGAAGAGCTTCAGGCATTTTCTAGCCCCAGTCCTAGCAGCTGCTGCTAGAGCCTGCTGAGATACGGAGGGCGCAGCTTGCAGCCTTCTCCTCATCCTCATGTTTCAGTCCCTGTGAGGAGCAGCAACCTCAGATGCTCCATCCACTTCTGCCTCTTGACTCTTCCAGGGAGCATTTAACACTAGTGAGGTGCTCTTTCTTGAAACCAGTTATTTTTGCCCGGGGGCTTCTCTGTGTCCTTAAGTAAAAATGCTGAAGGAAGGCCAAGAGATCCTTGCTGAGGGTTGTTTCAGCAGAGAGATCCCTGCAGCTTCTCACTCCCACTTCCTTAATATTCTGGCCAGGACGCCTCCCACTGTCTCCTCTGCTAAGGTGGAGGATGAGCGCCCTGGGACACAAGGTTTTTTTGAAAAGCTACTTTGTGGGGCTTTGCACCTTGATGCACCCTGACACACAGGGCTGGCTGCTGAGCCTCCTGAGGACAGACTGTTTTTTTAGGGTTAATCAACTGTCGAGCAGCCCTATGGCTGCTGCTGTGAAGAGTTCTCTGCATGCCCTCACAGCCTTCTTTCTCCATTAGTCTGACAAAAGCCTAATGCAAAGCCTACCTAAGCCAACTGAAGGGCTTCAGTTGATCTCCCTAGCTTTGGTTTAGGCTTTGAACACGGCTATAAGGGTCCTGGAAGCAAAAGTCAACGTGGGCTTTAAAAAGGATTCAAATACCATGAGCAGCAGACTAGCGAGAGATGCAAATAAGCCTTCTTTTGTTCTGAGGTGTATGTTCTGGCAAGGGTAATGTCAGTGTTGTGCACTGATTGTGTCTTCAGATGCTCTGCAAGCACCAGCCTAGAGAAGGGGGAAGTTCCTGAAACCTCTGCTACGTACTCATTTCTTACAAGGCGAACAAAGCCATGCTAGGAGGCCTTGGAGACGTGTGGGCGCAGCTGGCCAGGGACACTGTGAGATCCAGTTGATAAACTGTCTATTCATTTGCAAAGCTTTAGTATTTTTCCCTTTTGCTCTCCCCTCCAAGAAAATGTGATGTCTGAAATGACACCAAAAGAGCACAGAAACTGCAATGAAAGCTTTAACTTTTTTTTTTTTTTTTTTCCTCTTATCATTTTGTGTGTGAGTGTTCATTTGTTGCTTTTAACATGAAGTTTCTGTAAAATAGCTCTGGAACAGGCACAGGTTAAGAGACTGTCCTGTCCCGTCTCCTCTCTCTTAATCCATCCAAGGTGAAAAAATCTCTAGAGTTATCCTATGAACACACGTCAGTGAGTACACAGCAAACAGGAATTTGTTGCACTGCTGGCTTTCCCCAGAAGTTCCATATATTTGTTCCAGACCACTCAACCTGGTGGTTGCAAATGAAGCAAGGCTAAAAAATGTGCAATGTTTAGGCAACCTCTAAATTCTGTGCCTGTGAAGTTTTATGCCACTTACCTGTTCTGCAGTGAGACCTGATGAAACACAGTACCTATCAGTATAGTACGATACAATGTAAAATCCATATTATGCAAGAATCTACACACCAGGTAGTGTATATGTTATTAATGGTTTTACTCTTAAGTATTTAAAAGTGATTAAATTGCTCACCTCTATAAAAATTAAAACTTTTCATTCACAATCATGCATTATTTATTTAGTCACTACAGAAAAAATGTGCTTGTTATTCACTTGGGTTGCACCATGCAATAGAATGAATTTACTCACACATACTTTTTTCCCCAGTGTCCAATCACATTCATAGCTCTTGTCCTTCTAGTCTTAAAAGGTGATGAAGGAGCAATATTGTACTTCCTACTCAAATATCACAGTTAAGCAAGGCAAAATAAAAATTTCCTCTGTGGAGACCCAGACTAGTGGCAATGCACAGGACATACTGACCGGCCCGTAATGCTAGCCTAGCATATTACTAATAACCTATGGCTTGAAATCCTGCACCGATATCCCACAATAATCACATCTCAGAAAGATCAACATTTGAGTCAGAGGGGTTCTTCTTCTATGTGAAGTATTTCGCTGTTAGAAACATGCACTGTGAGGTATTAAGCACATGGTTTTACTCAAGCATATTTTTTTGGTATCTTCTGAAAGATCAGCTCCTGGATTCCTTCAGAAGAAGAATAGTATACTCACATACTAAACTTTAAAGCCTTGTAACAAACTTTTCAAACATGAAATTGAAAACTTTTCCTGTGGTACAAAGTGTTCTCTGTGGCCTTTACTAAACTTGGTAAGGTCTTACATTTATGAGAAAGCCTGTGGGGGGAAAAAAACTGCAGAAAGAATCCTTTGCTTGACTAAAGTGACAAATTGGGGAAGGGAAAAAAATCAATTACTACACCACATATCCAAACTGGTGCACCAGTTATAAAACTCTAGGAGAACTTCTTGCCTCCCTTCGAACCCCAGTTACAATCTTTCTTAGGGGAACATACATGAATTGGAGTCAATGAAAATAAGATGGCAGTTCATCTCCTGCAGGCAATACTTATCACACTTCTAGAAGAGAACAGAATAGCTCCTTCTCCATCATATTAGGACTGGTAGAAAACAAAGTTTATCTGCCTGTTTTTATATTTGTTGCATTTTTAAGATACACGTATGACATTATATATGAGACTTTATGTTTCTTTTGTTAAAAAGGAAAAAAAATCTAGATGGGTAAATATAGCACATACCCTCTGTGTGTTGTTTATAATCCATACTTCCACAAGAGCAAATTTGTGAGCTTTAAACAACAGTAATGACAAAACAACAACAAAACCAAAATTACTATAGCTTTGA
>VZSV01000074.1:2702010-2716090 GCA_013398735.1 Nothocercus julius | reverse complement strand
TCATCTTGTAGTGAAAATAAGAAAATAAGAATAAGCCCATGTCCAGGAATATCTTCAGCTTATCTACCATATCTGTGCAAGGCACGCACAATTAAGGTGGTGGAAAATCTATTTTACTGATTTGTAGATTGCAGAGCACATGTAATAAATACTTGCAGGTGAGCCATAAGAATACTAATTAAGTGGCTAATTAACACTGTAGTTCACAAGAAACAGAATATTAAGACCAACATAAGAAAATCAGGGTCTCCAACACATCCTTCTCCATCCCCCATCACTCTGTCTGCTAGACATGAAAGGAAACAACCTCTTTTCCTATGCTATGATGTTCAGTCCATTGCGATGTCCACACTCTAGATTTCTACAGGGACTCTTGGTCTTTTCTGGACTTCAGGGTCCTTTCCAAAAGTCCATCAGTAGAAAATTACAGATAAATGGGTAAATGTGCTACTTTTTTGTTTTGTTTTCTTACGAATATGGCAAGACCACACAGATACATCAGACCTGAGTAATGACTGCCCTTCAGGGCTCATTAGCGAGTTTGGATCCCAAATCTGTCATTAAGAAAGTGAGGGGAAGAGGTCAGGGAGTGCGGGGGAAGAAGGGGTGAGGAGGTCAGCTGCACAGGGGGTCTGTCCCTGCTTGGAAAGCAGATGTTGCCCTCAGAGGCCTTAGGGATCTATTGCTCTTCAGTCACCAGATGTTGCCCATGTTCCTTAAGACCTAGGTGGAAAATTCCATCTTCAGGAGGAAAATTAGTAAAAATTTTGCTTGTAATTTATAAGCAATAGTAATCAGAGAACCATCAAATATATGTGTGGCAACTGAATATGCATGATTGATTTATTTATCCACTGAATGATGACATGCCTGATTCTGGATTATCAAATATCACTGAGACATAGGTTTCCAGCTGAGTCATTTTACAGATATGAGCCAGCTGCCAGGTTTAGACTGGATCCAAGCCTTCCCTGTGTTTTAGGAAGGATTGCATGCACAGTTGTGTTTTAAGCGAGTTATGTTTCACAATACGATTATACAGATTTGAGCATATCAGTTATAAATGCACATGGATGGGCTTTCCTGCAGATGCACTCATTCAAAATCAAGCTCCTGTTTCCCTGCAGCAGGAATGCTTTGCTGTCATTCAGTACAGCCAAAAAGGGATTTTAAAAATCTAATGACATGAAGCATAGGAATGAGGTCCTTCATGCAATTCCCAACCATTTCTTCACTTAGAAAGACATGCAGGATGCCCAAACATTCCTGCATTTATCTGTATCCTTGCCCCTAGAGAGTGCTTCCAGCTGAGTTTCAGAAGCTCTGGCTCCTTGGAAAAAGTACAGGAGCTCTTCTGTATAACCAGCTACTGGGTACCAAATATTGTTGGAAACTGTTGGAAAACAAATGCACTCACAAAGTTACGTAGAAGTACCAACCCCATTTTGCCCCTAATAATATTCTGGTAAATAACACTGGATCTTTCATAGTGGTCTCCTGACACCTAATCATGACTGCAGTACTGTACAGCAAGCACGAAATCTCAGAACATGGAAGTCTTCTGCTGATGCATCAGAACAGCAAATACCCGGAGTGAAAGCAATCTAGCAATCACTGTGTGACCACGCAACAACAAACCCGCTGGCAAAGGGTCACATCCAGATTTCTATCTACCAAAATATCTATCTCCTGCTTCAGAGCACAGATTGCAACACAAGAGCATCACTGGTAATTTCCCCTTGAAACAACATTTTAAAACCCATCTTCTCGCAAACACACAGATCACTCTTTGCTTGCTACTTAGGGCCTGTTTATCTGATACCTCACAAAGGCTAGATCCTGTAGCTTGAATTGCCAGAGTTGAGTTTGTCAATCATATGCTCAAGAAGAAAGACTTCTGCTGAAACATAGTCCCCAGTACACCTGCATTGAGAAACAATACTAAAACATCGGCGTATCATGAAAACACTCATTAAATTCTGTCAGGAGCATTTGGAACCTCCTATAAATGAAACAAAAAGGAGCTCGGAAAAGAAAAAAACTTTAATAACTTTTAATTCTTTGGATAAGTACGAAAGCCAACTGCCTGCCAAAAAGCTCTGATCCTCAAGAAATAAATTTAAATCAACACTTGAATGACACTTATTGAATAATTTTGACAGGTTGATCACAGAGCCTGCTCTGAACGTCTCTAATATGGCACAAATAAAATAAAGTCAACATCTCTTAAAGGAACAGCTGTGGCAACCAGAACCATACCAATATTACTTAAAGACAAAAAGGGAATTTTTGGTTTAGAAATCAGATTGCAACTTGTTTCTGGTTAAATGAAAATTCCATCACAGGCCTATGGTGCCTCTGCTACCCATGTGCATGATAGGAATAAAAACAATATTCCTCTCCTTCATCTTATTCCTATCTTGATTATTTAGACTGTGAGCTGTACATGGGGTTGGAAGGTGTCTCCAAGAAAAATCTGCCCTCTCCCAACATCCATAAGGTGATGCCTTTCTCTGCGCAAGCAAAGGCAGACTGATCCTGAACACACAGGATACAAGTCAGGCCTAATTTATTTTCTCAGCACAGCTGATAGGTTTTAATGTTTCTACTTCCACTTCACCAGCAAAACTTTGTCCCTCCCTGTCCCAATGGCAGCGTGAATATAAGGTCTCTGAATGTGATGATAAAATAAAGAGCTGAGTCTTACCATTGGTGTCGGTGATGGTAACACTGGCTTTGGTGCTGTCATTCCCTAGCTTGCTGCTCACTCTGCATGCGTATTCCCCGGCATCGGCCAACGTGGCTCTATAGATGTGAAGCTCAGAGTATTTCCTGTGAAATGAGAAAAAGCATGTAAACATGCTGTGCCACTCTAACACTCTCTTTTTTTCCCCCAACAAAGAGTCTTGTCTTCCTTTCTTAGGTTAGCACTGTTCAGTTCTGAAAGAAGGGAGGAGAGCAAAAAAGTCTTTCTCCTACAGGTTGATGGAAAACATGCATACTAACAAATGCAAATAAAAATATTTGTTTATGCTTTTCAGCTTGAGATGAGCTTTCTTCTTAAAGGAAATGTCTGAAAAACAGCCTTCGTCTCTCATGTGAAATGTTGGCTATTCAGATGCCATGGAAATGGGTGCAATATTAAAACAGATTACCCTTTCCTATGGGTTCGTGTTGCCAGTAGCAGAGCTCTGGGTAAGTACTGTAGTTTCCAACATCTGACTAAATAATCATGAGATAAGGACACACCACTCTCTTTAACAACCTCTGAGACCCCAATAGTATATCATCCTTCAGCACTAACAAAAAATTATGGGCAGGAGCACAATTTGCATAGAGCTACATTTTGTTCCTGGCTCAGAGATGTAATTTAATCAGTCTCCAAGGTTTTAAGATTAGATTTTAAAATGCAGAACTCCTGCTTGCCCATTAATTTGGTAGGAACATGTTCTGGTGTCATTCAAAGGGTCCCCAACACATGGCATGGCAGTAATCCCATTAATAGGAGTGTGAAGAATGAGTAAATTGGGGAAAATTTGCAAAATTCCTACTTTTCCATTTTCTCTTTAGAAGAGGTGCTCTGAGACAGTTTTGCCTTCTATTGTTTAC
Organism: Nothocercus julius; assembly: GCA_013398735.1. Lineage (NCBI taxonomy): Eukaryota > Metazoa > Chordata > Aves > Tinamiformes > Tinamidae > Nothocercus > Nothocercus julius. The sequence goes on along the minus strand of VZSV01000074.1, from coordinate 2,712,481 downwards.
AACCAACAGAATAGCCACTTTGGAGATTGCATGGGCTTCCTTGTGATGGTTGACCCCAATGGGAAGGATAGCTTCCAGCCATGTGGAAGTTTTTCCTTCTAAAATCTCCCAGTCACCAGCATGGATAGCCATGAGTGCTAAGAGTCCCAGGAGATGCTTGAGGAGTTTCTCTATCACAACTGAGGCTCCTAAATCCCTGTACAGACAGCCATGACTCCCTCCAGCAATGTAGACAATACCTCCTCTCTAACATCTGCTTATGGGCAGCTCACCCTTTCCCATCTCTAAGCAAAGATGCTACAGTCAAGGACTTTGAGGACTAAAGGGCCTTGCTCTTCAGTCTTCTTGATAGCCGCCCAACAAGAACAAGTTGATGGCCTGTCCAGGAGCACTGACATACGCCATCCAAAAGCTTGAGAGGACAGGTGATACTTCCTATACTCCAAAGGATATTTTTCAGCCTTGCTTGCAGATGATTATCTATATGGAGAGCAGACTGTAGCCTTAGGGTACTTCAAGAGGCAATGTAGATATAGACACAGAGCTTCTGGGAACTCCGTTTATCCCAGTGATAAACAGGAAGCACTGCTACCGCTATATCACTTTGATTTGGGCACTCTCCATATTCCTGCTCTCCATGACATTAAGCAGTGTCAGTGCAAACTGTCCTTGTGGCACTTAAGTCTTTTAGAGGATGCAGCTCGTGTACCTCCATATTACCTTTTATTTTCTGCTTTAAGTGGCAGCTATAGAGAGAGCTGAGGAAGCATGTTTTTCCCTTTGTAAGTTTAAGATGATAGTGAAATAGGTGAAACAACCATATTTCTTCCAAGCCTAATAGGCCAAATTTACTTATGGTGGTAAAAAAGTCTGAAAACAGGAGAAATAATAGGAATATCTATAACCTTAAGGATCATGTTGAGAGTTATTAGGAAATGATGCAAAATAGCCTGACTCAATGGCCATAAATGAAGCAGCTCCTTAGCATTACAGTACTCCAATAGTACTTGCCACTGCTCCTGATAAGGGGATTTGTGTCCAAATGATTGCCTTTTTCTCAATATATACCATCCTCTATCAGAAAATCTCTTTCCATATCAGATTTGAGTTTCCTGTACTTTTAGCTCATTGCAGCTTGTATTTGTGCATGAAAGAGAAAAACACATCCACAGAACACAGTCCCAGCCTAGTTTATCTGACTGCTTGAATTCACTTTGCTTCCAGGTTCCATCTGTCATCCAGAATTGCCTATCTGTGAAAAAATATCTAGGCTAAGCTAGGAAAAAGCCCCAAATACAAGACACTTAACAACAAGTTTCTTAGTGCACTTTTTCTTCCAATGCCATCAGCTGGATGAAGCATCAAAGGTCTGCCGTGTGCTCAAGCAAATCAACCCGGAACAGAAGTTTCTGTTCACAGAATGAGGTGAAAGTTACACTGTTCAGCATACTACACAACATCAAAAAAGTAAAACTCTCAGATAGATTGGAGATGCAGAGAAGGACAATGAAACATTACTATTAGGGGTAGGCAGGAGCAGTAATGTTTAACTAGCAGGTGAAAAGATCTTGCTTGGTGCCTTTTTTTTTTCTCTCTCCTTTTCCCCCCCCCAATTCTTCCATTGACACAAAGGAAAAGGTTAGATGGATTCATGAATTAATGCATTGTGGCTTAATGAGTCACCAGCAACTGTAAGAGCAGCAGAAAGTCAGTGCAAGCCTGCTGTTTGTTCAGGGCATATTTTAGGTAAAAAGTGTTTGGTTTTTGTATTTTTTTACTGGAAAGGTTTGACTGATTTTAATACTTCTCACTACAATTCAACATCATGAAGTTTCTCTTATTTTAACCCATGCATTTTCTCGTTCTCAGTTTCAGCTTGAATTTGGAGGGGAGCAGTGATTTAGTGTGATTCGCCTGTAGTGTGATAATGTCATCACATCTGCGCCCTGGGTCCTTTGAACCAAACACCACAAAATCCAAGCCTGGAAAGCGTGATTTGTGAAGTTCATTTTACATGAAGTGCCAGTCTTTGAAATGCTCAGCTCTGGGGAGACCTGCAATTCCACAGACTCTGCTAAACATATTAAAAAACAAGGGAAACACATTCAGCATCTGCCCATGCTTCAGCAGATTTTATGAAACTGCAATATTCCCTCTGACTCAATGCATCCAATAAATGCTAAGCTGCTGTTTTGTCTTTTCCATGCCTATTCCAGATGACAGCCTAAAGTCTTCATATTCTCTTTCTGAGAGAAATCAATTCTACCAGGTTTTTGTACAATTTGTTAAAAAATCCGAAGTTAAATAGCCACAACTTAGAAATACTTTTTTTCCCCACCATGAATTCTACTTTGCCATTACACAATGAGAAAAATGATTTTTTTTTTTTGCAAAACATGGATTTGCCAGAAGTCACTTCTGGCTGCTGAACACTATTTGCAAACTTTATGAGGATTTATAAGAATGTGGAAGGTGTTCTTCTCAGCTGTCTGGATGGAAGGAGTCAATAAGCTTGGACTATCCTGCATACTGAAAATGACTCTCAGAAACACAGCCTACTTTTTATGTAGTCATTTGACCTTTAAAATAGAGATTAATCCTAGACAGCTCAAAAACCACTCTAGCCTTCCTTGCTCATGTTTCCCACACTTAATAATTGTAAAATATCCTGACTAAGAAAGCTTGCTATAACAGTGTGGCAGCATACGAATGACACAAATATTTATCAATGTGCTGTCATGAAAAAAAAGCATGAGGAAAATAAATAAAAAAACCCTCTTAATCACTCATATTCACTTCAATTGTTATGAGAAATTCTTATGCAGCTTTATTTACTCTAATCTGCATGTAGTCTAATTTTAGTCTTTTATGCATTTATTTGCACTGCAGTTTTTCTCCATTAGCTTTAGAACATGTGCCTGTCCCATTTCTATGAAAATAAAATTTAACTCCTCTTAAGCTGTTCATAACATGTCACATATAAAGAGCAAAAGAAGGAATGGCAAGGCAGAGATGATTCCTCATGTTACCCTCTGAAAGCAAAAAGACAAGCCAAATCCTTCAGATATGGGCAAAGAAAATCCTTGTTTTCCTCTTTTTTTCTATACATCTACGGGCTTTCACTTCTCTAAGTGAAAGGTCTTCTCTCTTCCAGAGTGAGTTTCTGTTGGGGGTAGCAGGCCCAAGCGTGAAATCCAGGCTGAAGCCTGCACTTCAAATGGGGGACAAGAACTTCAGATTTCTATTTTCAGAAAGGCCACAACTGTTAGGTTCTATTATTTTTCTTTTTATTCTGTCACAAATGTAATTTTTTTGGAATATTAAACACCTATTAGCTCATAAGCCTCTAAAGAAGCCTCACGTGTTCCACATGCAACTTCAAGATCCTTTGGGCTCATCCCGGTACAGCTCTTGGGTTTTAAAACCATTTCCAGGCTCTGAACTGATCTTTTTCTCTATAGAACATCCTGGAGATGCGATGGTGACAGAGACATATGTCCCTACAAATGGGTCTAGACAATTCCCTGGAACAATTCCCCTGCCACCTGGAACTGCTCCATTTCAGCAGTGCTGGCAAGAGGCATCCCTGGTCCACAAAACTTGCAAGTTAAAATGAGAACCTTTTGCTGTTGGGATAAAGATAGGAATTAAAATGTGAAAATTATAGGGTATTTGCACCACACTACAACTTCACGCATAAATTCAAGAAGACAAAATCAGCATCTCTTAAATATGCTGCTTCCATAACTCAGAGCATTTAGCTCTGTGTGGCAGAGACACTGCAATTAATAACCCCAGTGTTTCCACTGCAGTGAGTAGCTTACAGCCCTTCCCGCCCACCCATACTTGCAAGATATGTCTCTGTACTTACTTTTGTTTTTTAGGGATCTTGATATTTTCCGGTTTGTTTTTTTTAGTTATCTCTTTTCCGTTCTTCAACCATTTGAATCTGAGCGCTGGGTAGTCTGAAGTGGTCTCACACCTTAGCACTAGTTTCTGACCCACAGCAGCCTCTTGGTTTTTCATTTCCTTCAGTTTGGGAGGCACTGCTAAAGAAATAAAAGAACACGCAGGTTATTAGACCGTCCATTAGGAAAAACAGTGCCAAATGAAGCTGAGTTAAGGTAAGGCATGGAGAGCAAAATCACAACCAGATCAGCAAAGCTTCCTACACCATGATACAACATGTAAGAGTCATTTGTGTGCATATAGGCACATTTAAAGAGAAGCTAATTCGACTGTTTGGAGCCTTCCTACATGGGTCTTGTGTGGCTCTGCAAGCCAAATGCAGCCTCACACTGAACTCAAGTGAGGCTTCTGTACTTGGTATGAAGTTTTATAAATACTTAATAGATGGTGTGTGCCTGGGTACTAGATAGAGTGCCAGGGCAGGAAGTCGCAGCAGGTAATGCAGGAGGGGAAAGGGAGTGTGTCGTGTTGTGCTGTTTATTTCAACTCTTCTGAGCCACTGGCTCTCCAAAGGCTCCAGGTGCAACCGATGTGATGGAGAGCTAAAAGCTAAGTAACCTCCCAGCAGCTTCTCTAACCTGAGGACAAGGCTCTTGCTCCAGACAAACATTACAACCCACATTATTCACCACACTCAAAACTCAGCTTGGCCATCACCTTTCCCTGAGGCAGGAGACAGGCTTGGAAGCCTGTCAAGGGAATCAATGTCAGTAAAGGGTATTTTGGATCCGGAAGAGAACACTGCATCGAAAATGCCCAGCCAACATTTCACATGTGCTGAAGAGGCTCTAGCTGATGCATCTCAATTTCTGTAACTTTACAGCAATGGTGTTTCTTGTGCAGCTAAATTTGACACTGTTTAGGACTTTCCCAAATAAAGAAGACCCTAATACTCCACAACTAGTGCAGGTTTCTGAGCAAAAGCTACACAATGAAATGCCATCACTCCATGAGATTCCATGTTACCCCACGGATTAGCTTTAAGCAAGGATCTATCCTGCTCTAACAGTGAGGTAAAAAAAATAGTTTAACCTGCTAAGGCTCAGAATAACACATTTACTGCTCTGCTGGGAAGGGGTGAAGGGGGAAGCACTATTAGCTACAACCTACATCCTGCGATGGGGAAACCTTGAACTCACTGGATTATGTTTTGATATTTGTCGCTTGTGCTTTTTCGGAGACTTGCAGGCATCCACTGCCCTTTGTAATTATTCCAATCAGAGAGAAAATCACTGACATCATCACAGCCTTGATTTTGAGAAATGTGTATAAAAGAATTAGTCAGAAGAACTGGATAAAGAGTGGTCTGATAAGCACTTTCTTGGTACAAACAGGAATGCCGTCCGCTCCACACATGAGACAACCTTTCTGCTTCCAGCACAGGGAAGAGCATGGATTCAGGGAAGGCTAGATGCCCTGGGAAACTGGTCACACTGGGAATAACATAAATGGTGTGTGGCTGGGAAAACACGGTCTATGAAAAAGCCTGAACGAGGTGTGGTTGCTGTGCCACCAGAAGAAAAGCCAGGTGGAGACAAAGCAAGAAAAGAGCCTCCAATAATTTAAAAAAAAAAAAAAAAAAGATGAAGTGGGAAGTAATAACTTTTTCTATGTGTCCCTATTGGCTAGGACAAAAAGTAACTGGCAGGAAGTCTTAGACTGGACATCAGCAATATTTCTGACCAGGAGAGCAGCATATTCAGGAATAGCTTGTCTGAGGAGGACGTGGAATTAATTTCCATTAGTGGAGATTTTAGTTGGTGGCAGTGGACTGCCTTCAGGCACATGAGATAAGTGCTTGGAACTTAGGCTTTCATGGTCAGAAGAAAATTCCCTCCAATTGTGTTCTATATTTTGTTTTCTTTTTTTCCCCATGTCATAATGTAAGAAATTCCAATTCATCCCCCAAATGCAATCAAAACATATTTTTGTTTGCTTCAAAACAACCCCGTTCTGTTTTCTAAAAGCAATATGTTTAAAATTATATACCTGTGTTTTGTGTAGCTATATTTGTACCCACACATGTACATAAGTACACATGTATAAATATTCATTTACCCAAAAAGGATGAAATAATTTTTAAAAATGTCATCTTGAAAATTTCCAGCAAAATAACTGGCATTAAGAGATTTGCTGAGGTATGTGCTGACAGTTTCAGTCTGCCAATTGTGAATTAAGGTTATAGTCTCCTGTTATCAAATGAGAAAAGGAGCTACAGAGGTATGAAATATAAAGATAATAGTTCTTATTCTAATATATCTCACTTGTAGCATTCCTATTCCATGTCTTCTCTAGATTAAGGTAACAAATATAATTGCAGAGCTCAAAATTTTTGTCTTTAAAACTTCAGCTGGTTATTGATTTTCCTGTCAACACATCAGTGTGAAACTGGGATTGAGAGGAAAATGCCATTTTCTTCCCAAATTTTACTTTAATTCAATATTATCTGCTCAAAATGACTAGCAGAATTTTTCCACCATCAGGACTGTCAAGGAAAAAAAAAGAGGTGTGAAATTAATATGCTCAGCTCTTGCCATAATTCAGGAGTTACCAGGAAACATAAAAGAGGATTTAATCAATGGCAGTGACCCTTACTATTTCACAGTAACTCTCTGTCCAAGCACGCAGGATCTCCAGGGAAAGCAGGAAAAGCTGCTCACAGACATGTTAGAAAAGAGATTATTAGATTTGTTTTTTCCTTTGTGTTTTTTTTTTTCTTTTTTTTTTTTTCCTCCTTTCATTTATACTATGTTTATTTCCTTTCAGCTACTCTCTTGCAAAAGCTAATCAGCCCTGCCAGGCATATGAGAAAGCTCGTGCTGATAAAACTATAGCTTGGGTGTTTGGGCTGAAATCGGCTGCGGCTCTCATTGCTGCAAGAGATAGCTGACTTTTATCACAGGCTGTGGCAATTTCTCTGGTTCTGGTAAGGCATGACCTCGTCTGAGGGGAGAAAGTGATTTTAAAGCAGGCACAGATCTTTATCTGTAAGGATAACTGAGCACGGATGCCGCCCTTGTTTTCCTACTCCTCCCAGCCGGCTCCTAGGGCATCTCATGCCACCTTGGCTCCTCTCCATCTATTTCTCCAACCCCTGCCAAATGCTCAGGGAAAAGCTTGCTCTTGCAGGAAAGAATGAGAGACATAGGGTAAGGAAAACCCTAAAATGCAGTTAGGAGACCATGGGTGACAGAACGACTTGGTTGACATGGATGCTCAACGTGGACGTCTTGCAGCATTTCCTGCTCTTTGGATTTTGGGCATTGCCGCAAGGCCCTCATGCGTGCCATCGCTCAAAGAGTGACAAATTCCAGACAGCAAAGCAAATAAGCACATCCCAAAGAAAAACACGGGAAACTAACCGTGGAAACACCCCCGGTGCGGCGCTGCTGGAAGGAAAGGTGCATGGGGATCTATGCGATATATATTCTTTGCAGTGGAAATATGCCGAAACCCTGGCAGGGCCTCCCAATGGGGAAGTCCATTAGTGCATAGAAAGGCGTGATGTTTAACCCCGAGCTTGTCATACCCCTGGCCAGGACCTCTCTTGGTGACCCATGGACTGTCCCTGACTTGACAGCCCTTTTAAGAAAGCAACATGGGTAACAACATGGGAGAGGGTTGTGAAAGGCCTTAAAAAAAGCAGTGAAGTAGTTGTGTCAGCAAAAGACCCAACTGTGGGAAGCCCCAGAGAAGGATTTAACCAGTGAGAGCATGCAAGCTCCTAGACTTTTGCTTATTAAGGCAGACTAAATAGCTGTAATTCTCTAGCTTTTTTTTCCTTTTGGCAATGCATGCCTACTGGACGTATAATATCATCACAGTCAAGGAACACACGTTTCCATACTCACTCTTCAAAAGATATTCTGATAACATATGACTCAAGATAACTTCTTATTTCTTGGTGAATTTGGCAAGGCACAGCTATCTCCTCACCCTCAGTGTTTGATTATACAGTTAATCTGCATGGAAGCTCAATACATTGAAAAAATTAAACAGGAAACCTGCAAAATATTATTGTACAACTGCACACTTTCAGCTGAAATTCCATGAGGTTTCGTTGTTGTCATTTTTCCTAGGAGGGCACAAAGCCTTTTAAGCATCTGAACTCAGAAACGTGTTAAGCCTTGTTGCCAATACGCAGGTGTGCGTAGCTTGAACTACTATGGAAGCTGCAATAATAATATCCATTGTATTAGCCTTGGCTTTTTTTTTTTTTTTTTTTTTTTTATTTTGGTAGCATAATGCTCCATGCAGGAAAGTAATATATGACAAATTATACTATTTCCCAAAAGCCTTCTTCCCTGGAGTATGAGATTGTAATCAAGCTCAGCTTTATCATCAGCATGCCAGATTTTCTGAAGTCCTTGGTATAAACTCTATAAGCTATTTTCAACATAATTTTGCTCCTGTTTAGGAAGTTAAAAAAAAAAGCACTGTTTTTGTGGTTTTGTTTTGTTTTTAATCCTCCTATTATTATCTCAGGCAACATTTGGATTCAGAGTTTTCAAAACCTAGCTATTTCATTCCCACATGCTAAGTCTCTGTGCAGATTACCTATATGATGAGACACAGTAGGTGATGATAGAACATAATCCTGCAAAAGCAAGCTCTCCATAATACCAGAATAACTAAATAGGAGTGTAGAAATTGCAAAATGCATCAAGTTTTTTATCTTCTTAAACAGAAATTGTCCGTGCTCAACTGTCTTGAAAATATGGCTAAATATGTTTCAGCTTCTAGGTCTTTGTACTGTTTGAACAGTAGTCATGGCTGTGAAGAAGAATAAAAGGAAAAAAAAAAAAAAAAAAGCAGAACCAACCTTCATCTGAGTCTTGCTTACAAAACCAAGATCCACATAATCTTACTCTTCTTAGTGATGTTACAAGGAAATTTTTCCAGAAATTTTAGTTATTGTAGGTCAAGAGAAGGGAAGTCATACGAATGGCTTGTACCAAGAAACAGACCAAAAGAGAGTGATTATAGCCCTCCAGCCACATGTCTTTTTGGACCAGGATAGGAACAAATAAGTGCCACCGTAAGACAGAGTAACTCCTTCCAAAATCTAGTTGCAAGGCAACTGCAATTCTGGTTTCCCTTCCCAGAATTTGCTCTTCCCAGGCTATGGAAAATTGGGCTCTAAACTCATGGAGTTAATAGGTTTAGTTATGATGGTGCTATACTCTCACTCCATCCTTTCAAAGCAGTGGTGCACTCAGCTGACCCAAAGAGCTCTGCCTAAACTACTAGTTATGGTGTTTCATGCTAGCATTCATGGATATTTATCTCTAGCCATAAAGCTGCTCTCTGAACTTGTGTTGATCTCGCTTTTGTTGGTATCCCAGCAAACCCTGCCAAGAAGAGTTTTACAGGTCATCTCATAACACAGCCTTGGGAGGGCAACATTTTCAACAGGTCACTGAAAAGGGAAAACGGGAGAAAGTAAATGGAGAAAGCAAATGGAGAAGATCTCCCCACTCCTCTCCACTTATTATAAATAAAAGGTGTCTCCAGTGGAGCCAGGAAAAGGATGGCAATCACAAGCCAGCATGTCCAGAAGCAGAATCATGCCCATGAGGGAAAGGCTGAGAGTGCCCATTTACTCCATGTAACAAGATAATTCCAGACTGTCAAGCCTTGTGCAGTCACTCAAAGTATCAGTTTCAGAGCTTAGACCTCCTCAGAGACAGGGGAGCGAAATGAAAGACAGCAAAATGTAGGTTGCAAAGCAGAAGCTGGGTGTGAGCAACCATCTAGCCTAAAGATTATAACTTAAAGGTCAACACTTAATTTATTTACTGATGATCACGTCTACAGGAACACACAGACTGATTGTATTAAACCTTCTCTCCTCAGGTTCAAAATGCCACAGCTGACTCCAACTAGCTACTTCCCTGACAAATGCTGATGATCCTGTTAGACACTGTCAATACAAAAACCTGATCATACAGGCTGAAAATGCGGGGACAGCGTAAAATAAATATACTTGATATCCAATAAGCAATGTAAGGACAACTGCTCATAAAGTCGATACAAAACCTCGCAGCACTGTATTTTACATACCTAAGTGCATAAAGGTATACTCCAGAATCTTTATTTCAGCACTAAAATGAAAACAATCCAATGCTCAGGAATGCTAGGCAGGCATAAATACCACAGACTTCAAAGGGACCTGCAAGTATGCAATGATTTTTTTTTTAAATGAAGCCACTTTTGATTTAGGATCTAAATTTCAGCACTGCACATTAGAAAACTTTGAGTTGAAGTAAGACGAGAGGAGAGAAGGCGGCTTGCTGCAATACATTTGGCTATCTCTCGTCTACTCTCCAGCATAAGTATTTTCAGCACTAATCCATATCTTTAAACTTCCACTAAGGCATCACCAGAGATGAGCACAGCTAGACCAACATCAAAGGCCTTGATGACATCATTAATTTGTCTGGATCTCAGACTAGGATTTACAGCCAAATTTGGAAATTTCACGAGATTCCTCTGCTAAGAG
>VZSV01000074.1:2687409-2701925 GCA_013398735.1 Nothocercus julius | reverse complement strand
ACAAGAAAGGAAAGATGATCAACACAATGATGTTCCAAGTACCTTCCTTCTGGCATCATTTCATGCATTCTGCTCCACAGCAGTAAATTGCTGATGAAAATCTAAATCCTATGTAACTCTTTTTTTGTTCGTTTGCTTTTGTAAAGCTTACACTTTTTTGGTAGCCTTCCTGCAGCTTTAATCTTTCAGTGTCGGGAATATGAAATGCTGCAGCCACCTTCTCCTTTGCCTCTCACATTTTCTATTTTCCTGCACACTCCTGTACTTGCCATCACCAGGGAATGCAGTCCTCCCTGTGCTGAAATTTGAAATCCCACTTGCATTTGCTAAATTTCATAACTTTTGTTTCCACTTCCTTTGCACTCATCTGCCTCTCCCATCCTCTCTGCATTTCTCCATCATGCTTTTTTCCATTGGATTGTTCCAGGCATGGCTAGAACATTCATGAACAAATATATGAATCATTGCTTTCCCTTAAACAACACCATGAAAACAGCTCTTTTTCCCCTCTTCTTTCACTCTTTTCCTGGCTTCTCAGAATGTTCTGATTCTGCAATAGTTCTACTCCATATACAAAAGTCTGCCAAGCATCCGTCCATAAGTTGCCTCCTGTGGGTTCATCGATGGCAGGCCCTGGTACTCCTCAAAACCTGCCTCAACCCCTTGCATCAGCGAAGGTCTTGAGAGAGAAAAAATCCAAACAACAAGAACAACAACAAAAAAACCCCAAAACCCAGCATCTATCACAGAGAGACTCTGAGGAGAGACTATTATGTGCCTGGGCAGGCATCCACCTAACCGAACCTCCGAACCTGCCAACCTGCTCCTACTCCCAGGGAGAGCTCAGCCCTCTATTCATAAAAGCAACTGTCTGCCACATCAGAGTACAGTGCAGAATTAAAATGGTTTCAAATTGTAGCCAAAAGCTTGACATAAATTTCCCAAGTATTTAAAATAGTTCTCCATTTTGAAGAGGAAATCCAGAAAGACCTACAGTGCACATGGATGTCTTTTTAATCAGTGATCACACTTCTTAACACAGGGGGAACCGGCTGTGCAAAGACAAATGAAATTCAGTGGAAAAGGGGATCAGATGAGGATGGACAGACTGTGGGTCACAGGCACCTCCAACAGTGATACCTGAGTGAGCGAAGTTCAGGGATCCATCACATAAGCACCGGAACTAATAACCATTGGTACTAATAACACAGAAAGACATAAAATGGTCTCTACCAAAGTAACTGCCAGCCTACAAAAGTCCCAGACAATCTTCTTCCCTCAAAGTCCTCAGACAGATCACCAAACCTATAGTTCAGGAACAGAGGAAATGACTCAATTTTCAAAAGTCCAGAGAAACCAGTATCTGTCACCTGTCAAAGAGAGGACTTAACTTAGTATCCAATTTATGACTTAAATTCTCAGAAAACTTTTCCTTGGAAGTAAGATAATGATGAAGATGGTTTCGTTGAACAAGTATATAGAGGTACAGCAATGACAACAGACTCACAGGTACATGAAGAAAAGGATATAGAATAATCATAAGTAGGTAATATAAGAACAAATGTAACGTGAGAGTGCACATACTTCTTTTATGTTGGAGTTTTCCTCTAATTTTCTATTAACAAGAACGGCACAGAAAGCCAGAGGTTTCAGAAAATGGCAAGATGCATTGCCATACTCTTGGTATAATGGTGTATTTAGCAGACTTACACAAGTTACAGAAGATCAGTGAAAGACATATGTTAAATAACAAAAGACATAATGCTGAATATGCTTATTTACCTCCTGCAATCAGCGAGGAGACACTTTGTAAAAAATTGGAAGGATACTTAGGTATCTGCAGAAAAGCGCTTATCACAGAATAACAGAATGGTTGAGGTTGGAAGGAGGGCCCTCCAGAGCTCAGCCAGCCCAAGCCCTGCTCCGGCAGGGACACCCAGGGCCCGGGGCACAGGGTGGCAGCCGGGCGGCTTGGGAAGGTCTCCAGAGAAGGAGACCACAAGGAGCCTCTCTGGGCAGCCTGTGCCAGTGTTATTTTATAAATGTGTGTGATTAACCCATGTAATAAATTGCTATAACATGCAGAAGCAAATAACTTTTAGGAGAATTCATGAACTGACTTTAATACTGCCGTTGGTATGTCCTATTACAGCAGTGTTGGGAAACTCTTTTAATGCAAGAGCTTCCTATCTAGATGCCATTCAAAGCCAAATGAAAAAAGGTAGCTCAAAACTCATGTAAATAATACTCAAATTCTGCATGCCCTAATGAAACTCGCTAAGCAATATCAGCCTTTGCAATTCAACAATTCGCTGCTCGTACCTGGGAATAGTTGCTTCCTGTAGGTATCTCAAGTTATGCTTACACTAACATTAGGAATGTGACAGGCAAGAGTAGAAATACCTTGCAGGAGTTAAACAATGTGCAACCTCCAAGCACACACATTCTGGAAAGACATATGAAGATTCACAGAGGTGACCCCATGCATTCTCTTGCCTCCTCCACAGCATCACAACTGCATCCAGTACTGCATGCAGAATCCCCAAGAGAAACTTCCAGTGGCCATCCTGGAGAACCTTCCCATGTTGACGACAAGTTGTTTTTTGAAAGTATGAATAATGGCATCTGATTAATAGTTTAGAAGATTTCTGGACATTCTCAGAGACTGCTGGCAGCTTTAATGGGTTTAGCCATCTGCTAATGTGTCTCCCAGCAAAGAACAACTCATCTGTGCTGAAGTTTTGAAGTGGGAAGGTATAAAACCTGAACTGAAGCCTAAGTCTGATGGCTTTCTTGACACGAACCAAACAAAAAGTAAGATGTAGAGATCAATTTTGAGAAAAGAAGATTAATTTAAGCATCAAAAGAAAGAAGTTGCCGTTGCATTACAGACTGCATAAAATATTCACAGCTATGTGAAGAACTTCCAAGCTTTCAAGTCATTGATTTGCTAATGCACAAGTTGAATTTAACACTATGGATTTTGGCTCCCCATTCACCAGATTCTTTCCTTCTTTCCCCTTGAAATACTTTGTGGTCAAGTCTCCTAGCAATACTTCCTTGCTGGGATTTACCTGAGCATTCATCACAGGATCTATGCCTACAAGAACACCCATGCACTCAGAGACAACCCAGAAAACCTGTGGGAAGTAGGGGCAGCCATTCTGTTGCTGAAAGTCCCTGCCCAGACTTCGATGGGATCACCTTGGTGAGGTCTTTCTGGGTTATTTTCCTCTGGTGATGGGCACAGATGACAGTGTTAATACATGCACTCTAAGAAAGGAGAATTTGGTATGAAAGTTCTTGTAGGGTGCAACTCAAAAGGACTTCCTTATCTCAAGGACACACCACAGATAGTCCTTATCTTTCAAACAACTGAGGTTGCCATCGCTAAGGTATATTAGCAAAATCTTTATTTTTTTAACCTGGGGGTACACAAACAGTTTAGTCAACTCATCCCAAAGATGTCTAAGTCATTTTAGGCACTGGGAGTATGGATACATCTGGGCATTGTACACAAACTACTCACTCAAACTCAGCTCAGCAAAAAATCTAAGCACTTGCCACAGTGTACTTACACACTACACAGAAAGGATCTTATATACACCCTTCAGAACAATTTATTTCTGACGTATGCTGAACTTCAGACTTAGACTATGCAGATATGGGAAAAGAGAGAAAAAAATGTGTATCCATTTAAATATATGCGTATTTAATCTTCAAACAAATGAAAAAAAACCACAAACCCTTAAGAATAAATGTCGCTAAATACCTGCAATCAAAATACAGCTCTCAAGAAGACCTAATTAGAAGCATCCCTCCTGGTTAAATTGTTATACAAGATTAGGCTTCTTTTTAAAGGTCAACGACCAAAAATCCATAACCACATCTTCAGTAAAGCATGCAGAAATATGCCACGCTTCAGCTTTCACATGAAGATGGGCAGAAAGACTTTATGCAGCTCTGAAATGGTCTCTCGACTGTAGTCAAAGGTTCAAAAATTACAGAGGAAAAATTACAAAGCTTTTAAAAAATGTACTGCTGATCAACTGAGCGCCATGGAACTGCAAACCAAGAAATTTTGCATGAAAGTAACAGGTCATGTGGGACAGGGATCAGCACCCAAGTACAAGAAGGAGTGAAACAGGTCTCAAGGAGGACATATAGTTTAACCTGGAGCTCCCAGTCCATATCTATCAAGCGCATCCTGGCAGGTGCTTATGTAACCTTTTTGTCAAAATCCCTCAAAGGCCTTAAAATCTATGATTATGTCAAAAAGAATATAATATACATTAAATAAATCCCACCAGTTAGTAATTATTTAACATCTGAAGTGTCTATTCCCTTTAAAATGTGGCCACCGGTATGCCTTCTCAGGAAGGAATTACGGTTTTTAAATGCATGAAAATGTTATTCTTCACATAGGAGCTATGTACAGACCTTCTAGATCTACTCAAGATTATCAACCCTAGAAATTAATGTGTATAATTTACTAAATCTTATGCCCTAGTCTAGAGTCTGCATCAACAGAAAAGTATCATATAGCTTAGCTAAAAATGCCAGATATATATTTTCAACTGGCTCCCAGTTAAAAGAATAAAGGTGTGGTAAAAGAAATGAACCTTCTTCCCCTGGCTTCTTTTTTTGACTTAGAAATGTATTTTGTGTGTCACATTTTTGGGTGCAGTCACAGTCAGAAAACTGATTATGTGAAGCGTGCATGTATCTAGGGCTTTACTTATGCTACAATAAGACCCAGAGGTGCATCACAGTATTAAGGCAAAATTCTGGCCGTGCGAAAGCAAAATCTTTTATCATTGATTCTGTACAACAATCTTCACCTTAGAAGACTAGGAAATGTGCTACAACCTTTATAACAGGAGAAAAATAAAGCACAGATCCTTAAATCTACAAGTTTCCAGAAATCTAAATAAAATTTAAATCATTTTTATTTAATTCAGTGGAAAGCCTCAGTGTGAACACACTTAAATGATTTAAAGCTGATATATGATTAAATGCACAATAAAATCAATTCCTTAACAAATTAAGTTGAATCAATAAATTCTGTATTAAATTAGTCCTAACAGGTCCTCCTAGAGGCAATGCTCTCTCTACTTCAATTGATTTGATTCAAGAAACTTGACTTTAATGACAGCAACTTTGTGTGTTATCACCCATACATGTAAGTATGTGGCCATCATTCAAGCTATAAAGACATTAATGTCATTCTAAACATCTGCACAAAAGGGCTAATAGGACCTACCTTCTCAACCATTCCCTACTCCCTTCTTTGCTTCATTCCCAGTTGACGTTGCATTATGGACAACTGCTTTATTTTGTTACTTCTGAGCTGGATATTTTCACATATCCATCTCCTGTGACCTCTCCCTTCCACGTCATCGCAAACAAAAGTTTCACTTTACCATTATTTCTGCAACAGGAAATTCTTCCACTTCCTTTAATTCCTAGCCAGGACACCAATTACAACCATGAATCATCTAGGCTGTGTACATGCAGCAGCCTACATAAAATGTGCTTTTCTGCCGCTGATACATCACTGAAGAGCACTAGTGGTACCACTGCATGCTTATCTGCAGCAAAGCTGTTTCTACCGCAGCATCCCATCGACAGCTGAAAGTAGCTCAATTTATTTTTGGATAGCTGAACTGCAAGGTCTGAGTCTACATCTCTTTGCTCTCCTGACAGAGCCAAAATCTCAAGCCAGAGTGCCTTGAAACAGCTCCCTGACAGAAAGCCAAAGGTTGTAAGTGTCATCACTTTTTTTTTTTCCTTTTAGTACTCCTTCAAGAAAAAGTCATTTTCCATAAATCAAACAAAAACTCATTATCACACAGAGACGGTATCGTGTCCAGTTTCAGTCTGGGGTTTCACTGGCTGCCACATCTAAGAGGGCAAATGCACTGATTTCTCCCTAACCCTTGTGGCTGCCAAGTATTTCTCTTGCTCATTAGAAGATATGAAAAGGATATTTATATTCCATGAAAACAAACAAACAACAAAAAAATAACAACCTGATCCTAAAAGGGCTTGGAAAACAAAGGACTGCAGTGGAAATTGTTGTGTGGCTCTGGCAGTAGAGCTAGCTGGGGTATACCGTTTGCAGACCTTACTCTTTTATAGGAGGCCTGACTGCAGATAGGATTTATATCCTAAGGATACACAAAAAGATGAGTCTGCTGCTTATCTAAAATGATGCAACATGTGGCTTTTCTCCCCTGATAATTTTGCTACTGCCACCACCATGCAATGATATGAGTGTCTTTGCTGAGGGATGCCCAGTCACTCTCTTTCCTAATGTTTGCGGGTGGTGGTTTTGCAATCACCCCACAGACCAAGGATGCTCTTGCAACCCTCCCACATGCTCAGGAGTCCCAATTTCCAAAATGTCCCCATATTACCTCAGTCTGGAATGCAACCTGATCCCTGGGGAGAAGGTGAATCTGTGGGGATGCCTGGTCTGATAGGGGCTGGCAACTCCTATGATAAAGGCACAGAGGAAAAAAAAAAAAAAAAAAAAAAGACACACTAAAGGCTCTTCCTGATGGACTGGAACCTGATTCCAGCCATATGTCCTAGCTTGGCAGTACTTCCTGCTCCAAAATTTGTCCTACATTGATAAGTACATAATAACGACAGCTATGCAAATGAATGTCATGAAAGATTGATGGAGGAAGCCAAGAATGAACTGCAAGAGCATCAGAAAGGCATGTTCCGAAGAAACATAAAGGGTGCCTTTGCTGAAATTTAATATCCTGAGTCCCCCTTCTGGCTGCAAAGGGAATTTTGCATAGGAAGCAACCAAGCAGGACACCATTATTGACAAGGGAAATGGAGAAAATCCAGTCAGAAAAATGCTCTGTACTGTTACTGTGAGTGTACATACTATTATAAACTGTGAGACATCATAAAACCCAATATCACTGAGAAAACTAATAATTTAAAAAGCCTATAGTGTTAACTTGAATTCCCTATTATATTTACATTGCAATTTATACATTGCAATTATTAGATTTTGGGAAGAATCGGAGATATGCTTTATAATCTGTTATTTTCAGGAGTGCTTTCATTTTCTAAAGCATTTTTTACTTCTTCATCTTCATGAATATACAGTAATGCGTGAACACAGTAAAGATTAAATAAAGCTAATACCAGTATATGTTTTTCCATGGAGCCAAAGAATACGTGAGTGCTTTGTTAAAGGACAGCACACTCTGCATGCCCAGGGAAAGAGTGCATGAAGGTTTCCCATGAGCAGCTCTAACATGGGTTGGGAATGTTTAGAGTCTAAATCCAGCAAAACAACAACAAGGTGATGATCTCCCTTGGCAGTGCCTGGCACCTCTATCCATCTGTGAGCTTTTGCACATGGAAACAGTCACGAAACCCAGCGTACAATCTCTGGAAGTCCAGATTTCCATGACAAGAAGGACAAAAAGCTCCAGGATGAGGTGCTCCCTTCCCCCCTCTCTCAGTCCTGATTTTTCTGAATAGAGGAAAGAATGCGTCCTTTGGTTGTTTTTCAGTATTTTAAGTACTCATGAGATGAATTGTTTTGATAGTAGTTAGATGTTTGACAGCTGTTAATTCCCAGAGCTTGCTTCACCAATCTCAGACATAATTTAAATCACCAGAGGAAGCACTGATCTAAACAACAGGTTGTAATCATATTTTCCTTTCTGTACTCTATTATTTCCCTAAAAAGAAAAAAAAAATTCTCATTGGTTTCTAAAAACATATTCACATTGGTTTCGTAGGCATAACCCTTCCTCTCAATTTGATAATTCTGTTTTCTAAGCAGTAGGGATATGCTCTCTTTGTCCTCCATTTGTATAGTCACCTGTATAACTGAACAGGAATGTAGCCAGCCCATAAATTCTTAGTTTGTTTTATGCTGGAAAATAATGTATTATCTGACATGTTTTTTCATCTGTTTTTTTTTTTTTTTTTTTTTTTTTTTTTATCCATGGCTCCTCTTAAATTGCAGAAGGATAGAGATTAAAACACACACACACAAGAAAAAAAGATTTTTGAGGCGACTTGTATTAGATGAATCTGCCAGATGCATTGGGAGTGGAGTGAAGCAGAAAGTTTATTAAAATATCTTTTGAATTCCAACCCAACATTCTTTCTAAATGGAGAAGTACTAAATGTGATTCATGAACTACTACTGGTCATCATGTCCTTAGAGAAGGGGAAGTACCTCATTTTTATGCATAGAGGGGAGGAAAAAGCAGTTTTCTGCTCTTTTAGCTTGTATTTAGCAACTTCACTCGAAATAAATTGGTCATTCAATTGAGATAGACAAAAAGCATACAAATCTTTCTGTTGAAGCCTTCCAGAATGACCTCAAATGAGTGAACTCTTTACACTTTGGGCTTCCCCTGACACAGTGCTGACAGGCGGTCTGGCCAAACCCTTGTCCCTTCTTATGATATGAAAAAGGGTAGAAGTGGAGGGCCAGGAAGGGAGCTGTCCACTGGGCTCAACCTCAACTCACATCGGATGTGGGAGGGTGATAAAACCTAGGAGGAAAAAAAAATGAAAAAAAAACAAAAAACACGTTATCTTTCCTAGTAGATTCCAGAACACACTTGTGATTGAGTAGGTGCACATGAAGATCTGGGATAAATGCAAAGAATAAGGAAGAAAACCTTGATGGAAACTGCCAAGACCAGCACATCTGGATGTCTGACACTTCCATGGTTCCTCATGTCCAGACCCAAATCCATGTCCCAACCCAAATCCACGTCCAGATAGCTCAGCTCTCACTCGTGCCCCAGGGACCCTTGGTGAAAGAGTTCTTGGTAGTAACAAATTAGACTGGTGCGTCCAGGTTAGGGCTCCATTTTTAGTCATTTTTCCTTGCAAACAGCAGCCTGACCTTCAGCAAGGTTACCACACAGCCTAGGTTTTTTAAAGCATTTCTCTCCCACGTCAGACACCAAGGTCTGGTCTCTGCACACCCAGGCACAGGATGCCCTGGTACTACAACCACCCAAGCAATGCTGGGGTTGCTGCACAGTGCAGACCGATCTATGGGGGTGCAATGGGGAAAAATCAGTCAGGAATCATTGAAGATGTGCATTTCACGTGTTAAATGAAATTAAACACCAGATTCAGATGGTTGTGGTTCACTTCGGTTTGACTCATTCCCAGAGCATACTCAGAAGTTCACTGTAGCTCTTCAGCCCTTCACAGGAAGGTCCACCTCGGGGGTTTTCTGCAGTTTGGTTAAACCACTTTAAATGTTAATGCTCTGAGCACCCTGCCTGGACCAGCTGCTGCTGTGATCACCTGGAGGGTTCATGCAGAGCGACCACCAGGCTGTAAATCCACAGTTTAGTTAACCAATTTACCCGCGTGGACAAGCCTTTGATTCAACATAAAAGTCCAACCAGCTAAATCCCAGCCCCCACTTAAATGCTTATCCAAATCTGCGGCGGTTCTGCAGCGGCCCATGACATCCCACCAGGTTTCTGGCTTCGAGCTCAAAAACAATTAGTCTGGGAAAATTAAATGGTGCTTTCTGTGCACCTGTGGCTGCCTGGTCCCCCGTGCCGGGAACAGCCTCTCCCCCCTCTCCCACGCGGTGCCCAGGCTCAACTCTCCCCAAAAGCTGCGAGTTTCCCATGAAGTCAAAAGGCACCACTGGTTTGGGGAGGTGAGAAAAAAAAAAAAAAAGAAAAGAAAAAAGGAAAAAATTGTTCTTGAGGTCTCTGCTTGGAAGATTTATATTTTAAACAGGCAACAACTAGTATCTGGGGGGAGCAGATACGTTACCAACAAGTCATTTCCAAGCAGCTAATAACTGCTTCCCTACCCACCAGATCCTAGGACGCGCTTTCAGGCTTAAACATAACATATACGTTGCGAGCAGCGGAAACATCTGGGGTTTATTATAACACCACTTCGCTAGCCTTGGGCATTGCTCAAATCCCGCCGGCCACGGCTCACCCTTGACCTGCCAAACACGGCTACGGTGCTCCCCCTGCTCCGCAGCTGCGCGCCTCCCTGCCGGCACCGCAGCGCCTGCACCTTCCATCCTCCAGCAGCCGCTCCGCACCTCGGGATGCCCCTTGGAACAGCCTAAGCTGCAAGGGGAGGCTTTTTTAGGGCTGCTGGCACAAAACTTTGCTTGGACCGAGTACAAGTGTGAGCCTGAGCACCTGTAGCTAGGCCAGGATGGGGATGCTCACCTGGAGAGATAAAGTGACCTTAAATCTGGCTGTTTCAGAGCTAGATAAAAATATCCAGGCATTCTTGGGTGAGCTTCCCAAGCACCTCTGCAGAGGCAGGGTGCTGCCTGCAGACTCTTGCCTTGCTGGTCCCCACCAAGCATGTGAAGAAGAGAGATGGAGAGCAATGCTCATCCCTGCCATCCAAGAACACTGCAGGAAAAAAAATTGTCCCGTGCTTCCAGCAGCCCCATCCCCTTGTGAACCAGCGAAGCCATGGCCAGCCCCATGCTCACAGCAGCACCTCTTTTCTGCAGATCTCCTATGGCAAGCAGCTTCCCCTCAGAGGTCATGGAGCTTGCAGCCGCTCCAGGTCCATTTGCACTATCAAAGATCCTCCATCTCTCCCACTTGATTAAACCACATATTGATGGATGTTGTATCCACCACGGTCCTGGAGCACTGAGATCATGTGCTGATTACCGCACATGATCCCCTCCCCACTCCCTCTCTTCCCCACAGGTAAAGGAGAGAAGGAAATCTCTGAAAATATGTATCCAAAGGTTATTGCCTTTTTAAGGTTTTATTACTGTCTGGTAAAAACCCCTGTTAGGGAACAGCAACATGTAGCCTTTTTTTTTTTTTTTTTATTTCAATCCACTGATCAATTAAAATATCATCCTGGAATTATGCTAGGGCAAAACAAATGTACATTTAGAGAATAAATGGAATCGATTCTCTCCTGGTGTAAAAAAAATAATGCCTTCCTAAATGAGGTATTTAAATATAACCTCCAATCCCTCTCTGAAGAAGCACCTGGTAATTCACTTTTTGGATCAAATTGCAGCTCCACAAAAACTTTATGACCTCATATGGTCTTTCCACCCCCACATTCCTCCTTAGAAACATTATATACAGCATGCTCCAGGCAAGAGGACTCGCTTGAAATGTGAATGGGGAGAGGGATGTGGTGGACATGAGGTGACAAGGGGAACGGGACCCCCTCAGACACCAATGCATTTATTCCTGCTGTTCACTCCTGCTCGGAAAATCCCCATGCCCCCAGATTTTTCTGCACAGGACAGCCCCACATACCTGAATTTCTCTCCATCCTTGCAGAGATTTCATGACCCACAAAAATTATGCCTCTGGTCAAAGTAAGAGCTGATGGGACACCTCCATCGACAGTGGGTGTCCGGGAAAAGCGAGGGGATGAGGAGCTCCCAAATTATTTGGTGTTCATCAGAAACGGACCATCTTTTCCCGTGAAACTGAGAGTGAGAAACCTCATGAAAAGCGCCATCAAACACAGCAATCCAGAGGCTGTCTGTTATTCCCCTAATTCGCCAGTGGAGCTATGAACCAACTATAGCTTAAAAAAAATATATCACAGGAAACTTACTATTCTAAAGCATTTCAACACTGTGATCTGCAATGGGGAGATTTCTGCTGTTCTGTAAAAAGCAGACTTCCCAACTCTGTCCAAAGAACCCACATTTGTTCCTCTCTTACATGTTAATATGGAAATAAAGGGATTATTTTGGAAAATGCCCTACTTTTTCACAGCAGTCTTCTGTTCCATTCTCTATGGACAGCAGTGCTTTCCAAATTTGTGCCATCCAGCTGTTGGCACATTTCACACGACCACTCCCCGAGGGGTCTGTCCAGGGGCGCCAGCATTTCTGTGGAACTAAAAATTAAAAACGGGCTAAGAATGAGTCTTTACTTCCCTTGGTACTTCCCCAGTGGAGGAATTCTCTGATATGATACAACTCTAGAAGGGCTTGAGCGCTGGAAAATTAACTCCTCTTTTGCTGCAGTTGTGGTAGACCAAAGCATTGTATGTGCACATATTTGCATGTGTGTTTACCCTAACCTAGCTCCAGTGTAACTCTAGATAGAAGAAGAATCCCTGCCTTTTATTTTCAAGAGCTGAATATGTCCAGGTAATGGGAGAGAAATGGCTGAGGCAGAGAGAATAAGATGAAAAAGATGTCGAAACATGTGGAGATGTAGAAGCACCTGATTTCACAGGTCAGCTGAGTTAAACAGTAACCTCAGGAGCAAACATTCAATATTTAATTTTCTCATTCAATATTCAATTTTTCTTTCCTTAATCATCTCTAGGCCAGCAGACATGATGCAGTGCATGATGTCAAACTTTTTCAATCCTATGCTTTCAGGATGGAAGTTTGTTATTTTGTGAAGACTATTTTCAGTCTAAATTTGTAATGTCACTAATTGCATACTTGCCTATACACCCATTCTCTTTTAGGACTAGCAAGTGGCACCTGGTAGGGACTGCTCAGAGTGTAAAAACCATGGGTCACCCATGTAGACTGGGAGAAAATGTGACTTTAAGTATGAAATTTTCTCGTCACACGCTGCCCCTATATCCCCATTAGTTGCATTTATCAAAGGGCTTAAGTGAGTCCTTAAACTGAAGTCTGTAAATAGTCCTAGCGGAGTTTAAGGTTGACTACACAGTCACCAAGCCCAGGTATTAGTGAAGAATTTGTCAGGGGACAACCACCTACAACCTCCTGGCACAAACTAAATGACAGTACAAATCAGAAAGTCTCTGGTCTACTTTATCTCATGGTGGAGATGGCAGAACATGGACCATCAGCTACCCCCTTTCCAAAGCAGGCCTTGGTGCTGGAGAGAGTTAGTTTGCCATCCCCTTGCCTAGATATGTTGAGACTATACACAGTGCAAGCGCAGAACAGGCCCCTAAAAGCTTTCTTCATATGAGAGTATTTGAAACGCTTGCAAAGTAACGTCTTTTGACATGCAGGCAAGGTGTCCTCCTGCTATTTCATCAGGGCATCAGATTTAATTGACCTGGGGCTGTGTTCAGGCAAGCTTGCTATGGCAGTTAATGAGTTCCAGAGAAAGCCCTGAGATGCTGCTAAAAGTTACTCTGGGTCCAAGCCATCCTCAGCTGCCTTCTGCGTGCTGGGAACCTCTCCCGAGCACCTCCTCTCAAGAGGAAACAGTTATTTCCATGCCTTTTCAATAAAATGCCTACATGGGGTCACAGCCCTCTCAACAGCTCTCAGAAATGATATGCACTGTCTTGTGGACAGCATGAAGATAACACTGCCTTCACACCGAGGGCTGCCTGCATCCTGCTGTTAAGCACAACTCGCACCGCAGCTGTAAAACCGGTTCCTGTCACACACCATGCCTGGCAACTGGAGGCAATCTGGTTATTGCCAACAGCCTCTGCTGGTCAGGGACGAGCTGGAGAAGGGAAGGAGGCAGACAGTGCCTTAGGGATGGGAAAAGGAGCAGTGGGACCAGTGGGAATTATGGGGCAAAGATGAACCTCAAGAGGGACCTCGTGGCTGATGAGTGCTGACTATTTTGTGACAGGATGGGCCCTACCGCTGCAAAGTGGGACACGGTTTAGCAGGAATGGTGGTGATGGGTTTACAGTTGGACTTGATCTTAAAGGTCTTTTCCAACCATAATGATTCTATGAGAGACAGCCAGACTCACAAGTGGGAGAAGTAATCGCAGAATAGCAGTATAGGAGTGTACCTGAGATAAAAGGGCATTATCTACTTTAAATCCCATCTCCCACTTTACCTTAAACCCCTCCTGCCCTTTTATTGAGAGAGTTAATCAGAAATAACTTTCCAGTTTTTGACCTTGCTAGCCCTTTACATAGTCAGGAAAAATTCCACACATCACCAGCTTCCCTTGTGTTCACAGCTCGTTTTGCCACCCGGCATTTGCACTTGGCCATCTGCACACGTGCAGCACCTTCTCAGTTGCGCCACCCACACCATGCGAGTCCAAACGTATCAACAGCTGGACCCTACAAAACTGCGTCTGGCCATAAATTGTGCAGGAGGTTGGCCTAGAAGCCAAACACACACAACAAACCTCACCCAGTAACTTCTGCATTCATTCCATAGCTTCTGGTTGAGCTATAGAGTAGCTTTCAAAAAACATACCAATCCTTGCCTCCCAGGCTGTGAGCGACAGGAAATCCTCTACGTGCCCAGGCAAGTCCTATTGCTCTCACTTTCAAAATCAGTGCCTTTTATCTAATCTGTTCCGTGGGTTAGCAGTTCTATTCTTTCTCCCCTGGAGAACACTCTTTTTGGTGCACTGTACTGCCAACCTAATCTTACAAAGAAGGGGTCTGACTTGTGGCTTTCATGTTTCCACGTTCCCTTTTCAAAAGCCTGCTTAACTTACCCAGGAAAACCTCTGCGCATTTCTGTATCTGGCCAGGACCTGGCTGAAAAGCTGGTGTGGTTCACTGATAAATCAGCAAAGCACAGTGCCCTCCACGAAGCTCATTTT